>PJEM01013220.1:0-42180 GCA_004023845.1 Helogale parvula
CCCCCCCACCCCGCAACTCAAAAAAAAAAAAAAAACCAACCCTCAAGGGCCTCAAACAATGCGTCACCTGGCACAGGGTACTCCACACAGGTTCCCAGGGACCCGCGATGGGGGGGAATCGGTAGGTGAACTATTATTAAAATAAGCTGGAATCATTAACCCTCAGTCTCCCGGCCCGAGTCGGCCTCAGGCCTGTAACCCCTTCGCTGCCGGTGGGCTGCGCGAAGCCACGCCTCGCCGGGTTTGGGGAGCGCCTCCGACCTGCGCCCCCTCCCCGGCGTGCGCGTGGAGGGGGGGGTGTCCGCGCGGCAGGTGCCTGAGATGACCCCTTGGGCGCTCGCCCCCCGCCCCCCAGCTGGCCTTCCCCGGACTTCCCCGAGTTTGGGGCAGTGGGCTGGTCGCCGTCAGGGGTGCTCCCCGCTCGCAGAACTCCCCACTCCAGGCAGCCCGCCCCCCGCTTCCGCAGACCTCGACCCCCACCTCCCAGCGGCAGCGGCTGGGGACGCGCCCCGGGCTCCGGGGGCCCCCGCCGCCCCCACGGCCACCCTCCCGGGACGCGGCTCCCTCGGTGGCGAGACGGGAGCAAAGTTGCGGGCGCCCCGCCCAGCACGGCGGCGACCCGAGGGGCGCCGCGACTTCGCGGGACCGGCGGGCGGCGGCGGGGGCGGCCTCTTACCTGTCAGCTCCCCGGGGACCTCGGCGCTCTCGTCGGTCATGGTGGCCCTCCGGGCGCGGGGCCAGTGCCGGTCCCACGCCGATCCGCGGCCCCCCGCCCTCCCCGAGCCCCTCAATTTCCAGAGGCGGACGCAGCCCGCAGCGGGGGGCGGCGAGAACGCGGGGGCGGAGAGACGAGTTGGCCGCGCCCCCCGCCCCTCCGAAAAGAGGGGGAGAGAGAGAGTTGCGAATCCGAGGTGGGTCCGCCGCCGCTACATGACGCCCCCCGCGGCTGCCGGCGGCGGAACGGGCGCCCGCGGGCTCGGGCTGCGCTGCGGCTCGGCCTCGGCCCGCTCCGCCCGGCCCGTGCCGCACCTACGGCCCTAGGTGCAGGCGGAAGGCGTGCGCAGGGGGCGGGCGGGCGGAGCGGCGGCGCGGCCGGGGTTTCCTCGGCTCCCGCCGGGCTGGGCGGGGGCGGCCTCGGCCCTCCCCCCGTTCCCCCTCCTCCTGCCGCTCCTCCGGCTCCCGCTCCTCCCCCTGCTCCTCCCTCTCCTCCTTCTGCACCTCCCCCTCCTCCTGCTCCTCCCGCCACCCCTCCTCCGCCTCCGCCGGCGCTCCTCCTCACCTCGCGAGAGCCGGCCTCCGCACGCGGCCCGGGCCGGCCGCCCGCACCGGGCGCCCCGGGGTAGAGGCCGCCGCGCAGGGCTGCGGGGCGGCGGGCGCCCCTCCCTGCAGCCTCCCTCCCCGACCTCCCCGGCCCTGCGTCTGGAGAGGGGGCGACGGAGCGGGGGAGCGCGGGCCCGGGAGCCATCTGCTGGCTGCGCCCCCCCCCCTCCGTCCCCTGTCCCCACCTCCCGGCGGGTCCCGGAGGACGCGAGCCTGCGGATGCACGCGGATTCCGCAGCGCTGTCTGCGCGGACAGCCGTGCTCTCTGGGCCCCCTTCCCGGCCCTCCCTGAGCCCCGCTGCCGGCTCTTCGGCGTGATTAATTTTCTATTTCTGGTGAGCAGGAGCTAGACGAAACCTGCAAGAGCTAACCATATGGGGAGAAGAGTGTGTGTGTGTGTGTGTGTGCGCGTGCGTGTGTGTGTGGGTGTGCGCGCGCAATCTCAGCACCCTGGCATTCAGGGGGCGCCTTGGGAAAAGCCTTTCACCTGCTGCGGACCCTCCTTTCACCCCGGGCGGAGTGGGAGAGCCCAGTGGCCGTCACCGAAGCCACTCCGGAGTGAGGCTGCTGATCGCTGTGACCCTGCCTGACCCCTCCGACCTCTAGGGGCCCCACCCCATTGAGAGACCACTTCTCGGCCCAGAACGTCCGCGACCCCCTCCGTTGCCACTTTCTGTCCTGGCAGCTTGGGAATGCCTCTGAGTCAGGCTCTGTTTCTAAAGGACATAAAGAGGGGAAGGAGGAAAGGAAAGGGAATCTCTGAGCTTTAAACCCTGCTGTTGACCTTGGCATTTCCCAGTGCGGTCTTCGCCACCCTTCTAACCTCTGTACCCCGCACTCCTACAAGCTAACCCTCTCCCAGACCATTTGCTTTCCCCCGCTCCTTACGGTTATGTGATTTGTACCTTTGTTTTCTATTCCAGCCCAGTGTGTGCCTTCTCTGTGAAGATGTGCAGGGTTTTCCAGAGCACTGTGATCCCTGTGTTCAAAACCACTAGAACATACTGCGGAAGCACTCTTGTAAGCCCAGCCACACTGTGCCGCCGTTCGTGCCTGTGTATTTCTCCGGTTTTGCCCTCTCACTCTTGGATGGCTCCCGAACTTCAGTTTGTCTGCCCAACTAGACTGTGGGCAATTTGAAGGCAGGACTTCATCTCAGACGTTTAAACCTCCTTAACACACTTGTGCAAAATAGGAGTTCAGTAAGCGTTTGTCAACCGATGGTGTTCAAGCTTGTGGCCTCAGGCGCCTCGGTGTTTGGCTCCGAAGTTGGAACTTGCTTTAGCTTAGACGTTGCCTTTATGCAGTAAATATCTTTTTTATGTAATAAATGGAAATTAACATCTCAAAAATGCCTCCCTTTCAACCGTTTGTGCTAAAGAGGGTTTTTCTGGCACACACCAATGGAGTTTCAGAAATAGTCCTGAAGGTTCCAAACCATGTGGTCACTTGTGAAAATAAGGACAAAAGATTTCCCCCCCCCCTCTGTGGCCTGGGGTGCTGGAAGGAATCAAAGAAAGGCTGTAAGGACAGTCCTGGAATTCAGGGTCCCTCAACATCTTGTAAAGGAAGCTGGGATTTCAATAAAAGAATCAGGTTTTTTTCACTGCAGAAGGATCTTGCTTGGCTCCCACATCTTTGAAGGCATGGATTCAAATGAATCTGTTGTCTCAATACTCAGAGATGACTGACTGATTTGGGGGATCATTTACTGCTTGGGTGTAAAACTCAAATCTGTTTCAGAGTAGCAAGCAGAGAACTCCAAGGAGTGTGGTTTATAATGTTGTGTAAGCCAGCGAGCAGCACATGTCCGCGGCCAGCTTGGAGAATGCACGTCCAATTCTGGGGTGCGTCCTTGTGGGCTGAAATCTACCCACCCCTCCGAGGCCGCAACTCAGTGAAACTGTCCTTTGACTTCTGTTATTTTAAGTTCATCTCTGCCTATACAGTCTTGATTAAGAGAGGGTTGAGGGAGGGGTGATGGGGACGGAGCTAAGTGGGTGATGAGCATTAAGAAGGGTGCTTGTCGGGAGGTGCCTGGGCAACTTGGTTGGTTGAGCATCTGCCTCTTGGTTCTGGCTCAGGTCATGATCTCTGGGTTCATGAGATCGAGCCCCAAGTCGGGCTCTCTGCTGAACCTGCTTGGGATTCTCTCTCCCTCTCTCTCTGCCCCTCCCCTGCTCATTCTCTCTCTTTCTCTCTCTCTCTTTCTTTCTCAAAATAAATAAATAAACTTTTAAAAAAGTATTTGCAAATGATATCTGAGACATGCTTGAAAAAAATAATGCATGGGGTGTGTGGGCAGGGTGGGGTGGAGAGCGGAGTGGGGATATAGATGAAACAGTGCTCTGGTACTGAGTTTTGTTGCGTCTGGGTAATGGGTACATGGGAACTCCTTGCTCTCGCTTTTATGTATGTTTGAAATTTTCAATAATAATCCCAGAAAATCCTTCACAAATAAGACTGAGCAAGCAAAAAGGAAAAAGTCAACTCACCCATTAATTCAGAAATACCTCTTTAGTGTGCTGTGCACAGAGTCACAGGTGCACGGTGGTTTCCCCTACTCAGAACACCCAGTCACTTCCATCGACCTCCTGTCGCCTTGGTTCAAAGAAGACTTTTGCTCATTTTAATGTTCGTGAAATCAGAATGCATTTTATAATTGGTGTACAGTTAACATCATGCTTTCACACCCCCCTCCCAACACAAACCCAAAGTCTGCTCTGAAATCAATGGTGCATCTAACAGCTGATGACCTCTGAAGGTTAGAAACTGAAATGACTATATCTTTATCGTAATGAGGACATAAGTTCAGATTTGTGGAGCGACTTGCTCAACGCCACGGGGCTTAGAAGAGTCAGAGGTCGGACCCAGAACTTGAGATCTGCAAGCCAAGGTTGGTTTCCCGCCACTGCTTGACCGGCTCTGGATCTGTGTGCCATTGGCAGTGCACAGATAGTCAGGGCTTGCCCCCCTGCCCCCCCCACACACAAGGTGACCCCTCCAGGAGGGAGACTTCGGTGAACTTCGGCTGCCCTGCAAGGAATCCACTGCCAGCCACGTGGCAGGTACGAACTCACTGACTCTAATGGAATTGAACAGTTTTAGAAAATACTAAAAATAAACACAAAATGTGTTAAGTGCCAAAGGATGAGTCCAGTAAGTGCTATAGAAATTCATGGCGAGGCGGGGGGGGGGGGGGAGCCCTACAGAGAGGATAGGAACCTTTATAATTCACTCAACAAATGTGACCTGAGCACGAACTATTTGCCAGAGGATAGAACGGTGAATTATACGGATGCTTCGAGGAACCCACGTGAAGCGGGGGGGCGGGGGGGCAGGCGGCGGGGCAATGGAGAGTGGGAGGTGGGGGTGGAAATGTGTACAGGCCAGAAAACAAGCATGGCGTCCTTCATGTAAACTGTGGACTTTCTAATCATATTGTATCAATATTGGCCCATCGATTGTATCATATGTACCAAACTAATGTAAGAGGTTAACGATACGGGAAATTGTGGGGGTGGAGAGTGAGGGGGGTGCGAGATCATAAAACGGTACGTGAACTGGTCTCTCCCCCCTGTTCGGGGCACTACGCTCCGAGAAGGCCAGTGATTCCCTGGAGTGCTGAGCAATAAGAATGCCGGGAGCATCTATTGTTCTAATATCTGGTCTTTGACCCTGTCCTCCAGGCGGAGCTCCTAAAACCCTTATAAATTCCTAAGTGATAAGAACGCCAGGAGCACCTTTTGTCCTAACAAGGCGACTCTGGGCAGGTTCCTGGTGGCTCCTGGATGGGGCCGGTCACCTGCAAGACTAGCCATGCTCAGAAGCGTGGACTTTCCAGCCTCACCCCCAACCCCAGCCTCCGGAGAGGGAAGAGGGGCCGGACATGGAGTTAATCATTGATCGCGGTTACAGGAGAAAGCCTCCATAAAACCCCAGCGGTACGGAGTTTGGAACCTATCCACCCCCGGAGGGTGACACCCCGACTCCACAGACAGGGGGCCCTGTTTCCTGGAGCCTCCTGGACCCCGACCCTGTGTCTCTTCCCCTGGAAAGAAATGTCTGTGTCCTTTATCACACCCTTTAATAAACTAGTGAACATAAGTAAGTGTTTCTATGAGATTCTGTGTGATCCTCTTGCAAATTAATCAGACCTAGGAAGGGGCTCATGGGGCCTCTGATTTGTAGCCAAATCTGACAGCAGTTGTAGGTAACCTGGGGACCTGATAGTGATGGGCGCCCAAAATGGGATGGGAACCGTCTTATGGGACTGAGCTCATAACCTGTGGGGTCCAAACAATCTCCAGGTAGATGGGTCAGAACCGAATTACATTGTAGGACACCCAGAAATTGCTTGCTGTGGGGGAAATCCTTCGAGCATTTGGTGACCGGCAGTGTCAGAAGTGACATGTTCCCTGCAAAAGCGAGAAAGACACCACGGAGAAGATCTGGGGTTTCCCTTGTCCACAAAGGGGAAAGCCATTTTTCTCCTTCACGGGGGCATATGGGAACTCTATGCTATCTGTTCAGTTTTTCTGCAAATCTAAAACTCTTAGAAATAATCTCTGAACTTATGTAAAAATGTATAAACCACAAGGACAAAAAAATAAGAGTGGTAGCAAATAAGAACATTCAACATTTTGCAAAGTGGAGAACCCAATGAGGGACCGGTAACTGACTTCACAGACTAAAGAAAGATAAAATCTAAACCAGAAGAGAGAACGCAAATAAAAAGCAAGCTAATTTCTATAGCAGACCCCGAGAAAAATCGCAGGCACCAGAAACAAACGATCTGTGCGTGCAGAAACTGCAGAAAGAGAGAGCAAGAAAATCAGGAAGGTCGCTATTCAACACTCAGACTCCCTCCTCCAACCTCACACAGCCGGTCAACCACCACACCCCCCCTCAGCCACCTAAGCCTGGAGGCTTACTCTTCGGACAGTGAATCAAAAGGACTGAGCCTTGTCGTGTCTGGGTGGCTCAGTGGGTTGAGTGACCAACTCTTGGTTTCAGCTCAGGTCATGATCTCACGGTTGGTGGGTTCGAGCCCTATGTTGGGGGCTGGCCTGATAGGGTAGAGCCTGCTTGGGATTACCCCCCACCCTTTCTGCCTCTCAAAATAAGTAAATAAACTTAAAAAAAAAATGACTGAGTCTTAGGGCAGCGGAGGGTAAAAGTGAGATGTCATACCATACTGAAAAGAGGGAAACTTAGAGAAAATCTACTTCCTAAGTCTTGCCCCAAGGCTTATCATTTCAGACAGAAGATTCGAGAATTTGTCTCCTAGGTTACTGACTGGCTATCTTTAAAAGAAAAACCCTATGCATCTATGCATTACTGATACACGGAGATTTGCCAATGAAAAGTCAGGTCCCCATCCATCACCCTAAATTGAGCCCCATCAGCCTGCCTGTCAATGCAAAGCTTCAGGTCAGCTTTGCCATGCGTTATTGTTAACTACGGACACCCACGGAACACGGATAGACAGGGAAAGCCTCTGCCGTAAAGGCAAGAGACCCCAACAAATGAGCCCTAACAAGGACGCAGAAAAGCACAGGAGAAAACCTGAGGATCTATAGTGAAGGAAGTCTTGCATCCAGTCCGCGTGGAAAAACAAGGATTGGTCATTTCTTCTCATCAAGAACTAGAAAATTGTACAAAATATCAGAAAATACTATTTTTCAGAGATCAGACATCAGATAGGACAGGTGTGAAATCCCGGAAAGAAAGGGAACAAAGAAAGAGACCACCGTGATTGCCCGCTATCTGCCTGGGAATAACCGGATGGCAGGTGCGAAGAGGGGTCCTGTGTAGAGCCGGCAAAGATGAAGTTCAGGGAGGCAGAGGAGGATGGATATTGTAAGGTAGACACCTAAGGAGGGGGAGCTGGTTGGAGAAGGCTCTAGAAATCAGCAGAGGGGTTCCCTCCAGTATTGGCCGAGCCCCAGGTCAGACTCACATCCAGTGAAACTCTGCAAGGCCAGGCCTAGAGCTCACAAAACGCAAAGCAGTATTTGAGTTCTCAGACCAGCTAACATGAGGAGCTGAGTGTTCCCAACCCAGACATTCAGGGAAGACTTTAAGATGCTATTAAAATAAAACAAAACAAAAAAACCAGAAAGTCCAAAGTAAGTAGAAGGAAGAAAATCGTACAGACTGAAAATGAACAAATAATTTTTACAAGTCGATAAAACCTGATCCCCATAGATATGGTCGTTAAAACCATACTGAGATTCCACCACATCCACTAGAAAGACTAAAATAAGGAAGGTTGACAATACTAAGTGTTAGTGAATATACAAAGTAACTAAACGCTCAGACACTGTGGGAAGGAATGTAACATTACACAATTACTTTGGAAAATACTTCGGCAGTTTCTTACAAAGCTAACCGTATGCTGGATACATAGCCCTGACCTCCTGTACGCTTACCTAAGTGAAATAAAAATGCATGTTCACACAAAGACTCACACAAGAATGTTTATAGCAGGGGCGCCTGGGTGTCTCAGTCAGTTAAGCGTCTGACTCTTGATCTCAGCTCAGGTGTTGACATCAGGGTGAAGAGTTCAAGCCCCTGTTGGGCTCCGCACTGGGTGTGAAGCCACTTTAACACAAAAGAATGTTTTCTTTAAAAAAAGAACACTGTTTATAGCAGCTTTGTTCATAACAGCCAAACACTGAATAAGAGAAAAGGTATACAGGAGCGTAGACCGACGCAGCACACTCACACAGCGGAAGAGCACCAGCGATGCGGAGCAGTGAGCTCATGTTATGTGCGGAAGTGGGAGGATGAGTCTCAGAAACGTTAGGCTGAGCGGCATAATTACAACATGAACACGCAAGAGGAGAGACAGACCGACACCGTTTGTGTAAAAGTCTGGGAAAGGCAAAACCGACCGACGGTGCCGCAAAGCAGATCGGTTGTGCCTGGGACCTGGGGCTGGGCGTGTTTGGGAAGAAGCACAGAGAACGATTTGTACTGGTGAGTGTCCAATACCTTGACCGTGGCTGGAGGAACAGAGTGCGTGTACTTGTCCAACCTCATTGAGCCAGGCGCCTAAAACGGATGCACATCACTGTGGGGAGTTTAGGGCACAATAAGGTTGATTTTTAAAATCTATAATTATATCATCAGACATTAAAAAAAATCCTTGCATCCAGGAAAACTAAAGCATCCCTGAGGGTTCTCTTTTAGAAATCAGAGAAGAAAGAAGAGCCCTCAGAGTTTTAAAATATATTACTAGGAATTTTCATTTCTAGAGGCTCTGGAGAAGGATCTGACTCCAAGCATACGTGGGATGTTGACAGAATTGAATTCTTTATAGGACCAGGATCTCTGTTTCTGGAAAAATAGCTGTCAGCCAGGCCCCATTCTCGGCTCCCAGAGGCTGTTCTCATTTCTTAGCACGTGACCCCCCTCCATTTCAGGGCCAGCAAAAATCTCTCTTGCATCAAACCCCTTTCATGTTTCAAGTCCCCTTTGCCTGTAAGGGTTCACCCAGTTAGGTCAGGCCCACCAAGTATAGCCTCCCTTTCTTAAAGTTGGCTATGCTGCGTAACATAACCCAGTCGTGGTACGGATGTCCTGTCTGATTTACGGGTCCACCCAAAACCCGCAGGAAGGAGTAGACAAGGCAGGGGGCATTGGGGCTGATGTTAGAATTCTGCTTCTGTAATAAAATTGGCATAAAACTTAGAGAAAAATAATAAAGGAAATTTCAGCAAATTACTGTGTCGTGGTTGCTGACAGATGGGTTACACTTGTTTTTGTTTTATTTTGTTTTGCTTTGGTTTGCTTGACTGAACTCTAGGGTGTGTGTGTGTGTGTGTGTGTGTGTGTGTAGCACCATGACACATCACAAAATCAAGTAAGTACCAAACTTTTTATTAGTAAATGTAAGTATTTTTCACACTTTTTCTTCTTGATTAATATCTATGCACTCAGGATTAGCCTTTATTTGCTTATCACTTCAGGAGCCTGATACTAGAAACGTTTCAAGAAGGGGCCTTTGAGGTGGGAATTAGGAATGAGCCACGTTAAAAGAGAAGACAGCAGTTCATGAAAGTTTTTCAAACTCTCTAATTTAAAAATCTACCTACCGAGATGTCCTTCAATACATGAATGGATCCACAAAGTGTGGTCCATCCACACAATGGAATATTACTCAGCACTAAAAAGAAATGAGCTATCAAGCCATGAAAAGACATGGAGGGATCTTAAATGTATGTCACTAAGTGAAAAAGGCCAATGTGAAAAGGCGACATACTATACGATTTCAATTCTGTAACATTCTGGAAAAGGCAAAACTATGGAGAAGCCAAAGGGTCCATGGTTTCCAGGGACAGGAGCGGGGAAGGGAGTGACGGGCGGAGCACAGAGGGTTTTTGGGCAAATAAAACGACTCTGCGGGGAGCAGCACGGCAGATACATGACCTTGTACATTTGTGCGAGTCCATAGAAGGTGCAGCACCATGTGTGGCCCCAGAGGGACACTATGGACTCTGAGTGACAGGGAGGTATCCGCGTAGGGTCATCAAATGTGACAAAGGGGCCACCCTGGCGCAGGACGCCGATAACCGGAGACGCTGTGCGTGTGACCGCAGGGAGTGAGCGGGACCCTCTGGGCCTCCCACTCGATTTTGCTGTGAACCGGAAACTGCTGTACAAATAAAACCCGCCTCAAACCATCCAGTCACCTGAGAAGTCACAGCAGCCACAGTGCCGTCGGATGCCACTGCGCCCGCGACGCACATCAGCGGCGGCCCCTCTATTCGTTTCTCCCTCGTTCAACCTCCTCACGTGCATTTGTAGAAGAATGGGAACAGGGCCAGGGTGGCTGTGGGGCTGTCCCCGAAGGGTAGGGGCCTTGGGAGACACCCCTCCGAGTCACCAGAGGAAAGGGTGGCCCTTCGGGACTGCGTGTGGAAACACAGTTGGCCTCTTGGACTCAACTCTTGAGGTTGTACTGACATTATCTATGCCCGGAAGCACCTTAATCATCCTAAATGGATGCATTTATTCAATAAATACCCGTATTTGCACATCTAGGTTATCTTTAGAAATAGCCAGTTCTCAGGAGCCGGGCTGTTTGAGCCGTTCTGGAAGGCCTACACAAGGGTCCTCGGCACCCTACCCACCCCTCCACCCCACCTCTGTTCCCCTGCTTTGCCCCTTCATATCCTTTCTAGAAGCAAGGTGAGCTGACGCTGAGGCGTCTGAGTCTGAATTCTGGCTCATTTAACTGAGGCGTGTGGAAGTCTGCTTTGTGCAGGAAACAATAAGATTATTAAAAACCATTCCCCTCTGTCAGCCCACACTTCCCTTCACTATCCGCTTAGGACCTCTGTCAGCAAGCCAGCGGGCCCTCTGCTGGGCCGGAAATCCCCAAGTAATTCACCCTGACTTTGAGCCAGTACAACTAACTAGTCACCAGACAACCGTTCTAACAATGGGAAAACCAGTAATTAAAAACTCTGCCCAATTTCCTGCTTTCCTTCTGATGGTTATTTCAGGCTTCTATTGCAACCTTTGTTACAGTTTACTTACGTATGCCTCCTCCTTCTTCTCCCTTAATATTGTCATTGCTCTGTGAAGAAATACTACTTCTGGCTTTCTGATTTTATTCTCCTTTGACCAGGTGACGTGTTGTCAGATATCACGAGAACAGTATTAACTGCAATGAATCCCACGTCCATGAGACCTTCCCTGACGTTGAGCATTGGAAGCGCCTTTTCTCATTTGATGATTGAGACAACTTAAGAAGCAGGTGCTTTCTTTTTTTTTCTTAATAGTTTATTACCAAGTTGGTTTCCATCTAACACCCAGTGCTCTTCCCCACAGGTGCCCCTCTCCGTGACCTTCATCTCTCTTCCCCTTCCCCTCTCCCTCTTCAGCCCTCAGTTTGTTTTCAGTATTCAAGAGTCTCTCATGATTTGCCTCACTCCCTCCCACCAACTCTTTCCCCCCCTTTCCCCTCCCCATGGTCCCCTGTTAAGTTTCTCCTGTTAGACCTATGAGTGACAACATATGGTATCTGTCCTTCTCCGCCTGACTTATTTCGCTTAGCATGACACCCTCGAGGTCCATCCACTTTCCTACAAATGGCCAGATTTCATTCTTTCTCATTGCCACGTAGTACTCCATTGTGTATATATACCACATCTTCTTGATCCACTCATCAGGTGATGGACATTTAGGCTCTTTCCGTGATTTGGCTATTGTTGACATGGGGTACATGTGCTCCTATGCATCAGCACTTCTGTATCCCTTGGGAAGATCCCCAGCAGTGCTATTGCTGGGTCATAAGGGAGTTCTATTGATAGTTTTTTGAGGAGCCTCCACACTGTTTTCCAGAGCGGCTGCACCAGTTTACATTGCCACCAACAGTGTAGGAGGGTGCCCGTTTCTCCACATTTTCACCAGCATCTATAGTCTCTTGATTTGTTCATTTTAGCCACTCTGACTGGTGTGCGATGGTATCTCAGTGTGGTTTTGATTTGAATTTCCCTGATGATGAGTGATGTTGAGCATCGTTTCATGTGCCTGTAGGCCATCTGGATGTCCTCTCTGGAGAAGTGTCTGTTCATGTCTTCTGCCCATTTCTTCACGGGATTATTCATTTTTTGGGTATGAAGTTTAGTGAGCTCCTTGTAGATTTTGGATACTAGCCCTTTATCTGATATGCCATTTGCCACTATCTTTTCCCATTCTGTCGGTTGCCTATTAGTTTTTTTTATTGTTTCCTTCGCCTTGTAGAAGCTTTTTTATCTTGATGAGGTCCCAATAGTTCATTTTTGCTTTTGATTTCCTTGCCTTTGGGGATATGTTGAGGAGGAAACTCCTGTGATTGAGGTCAAGGAGACTGTTTCCTGCTTTCTTCTCTAGGGTTTTGATGGTTTCCTGTCTCACATTCAGATCCTTCATCCATTTTGAGTTTCTTTTTGTGAATGGTGTCAGAAAGTGGTCTAGTTTCATTCTTCCACATGTTGCTGTCCAGTTCTCCCAGCACCACCTGTTGAAGAGGCTGATTTTTTCATTGGACACTCTTTCCTGCTTTGTCAAAGATTAATTGGTCATACACTTGTGGGTCCAGCTCTGGGTTCTCTATTCTATTCCATTGGTCCGTGTGTCTGTTTTTGTGCCAATACCATACTGTCTTGATGATGACAGCTTTGTAGTAGAGGATAAAGTCTGGGATTATGATGCCTCCCATTTTGGTTTTCTTCTTCAATATTACTTTGGCTATTCAGGGTTTTTTGTGGTTCCATAATAATTTTAAGACAGTTTTTTCTAGCTTTGAGAAGAATGCTGGTGCAATTTTGATGGGAATTGCATTAAATGTGTAAATTGCTTTGGGTAATAATGACATTTTAACAATGTTTATTCTTCCGATCCATGAGCATGGAATGTTTTCCCATTCCTTTGTGTCTTCTTCAATTTCCTTCGAAAATATTCTACAGTTTACAGCATACAGGTCTTTTACATCTTTGGTTAGGTTTATTCCTAGGTATTTTATGATTTTTCATGCACTTGTGAATGGGATATGTGTCTTGATTTCTCTTTCTGTTGCTTCATTTTTGGTGTATAAGAATGCAGTCGATTACGAAGCAGGTGCTTTCTACTATCTCCTCTATTCAGACAGGGGAACCTCACTCCACAGGGGTGAAATAGCTGTCCCGAGGTCACACATGAACACCAGAGTAGTTTTGGGGTTTTTTAAAATATAATTTATCCTCAAGTTAGCTAACATAGAGCATATACGGTGCACTCTTCGCTTTGGGAGTAGATTCCCATGATTTACCGCTTACATACAACACCCAGTGCTCATTCCAACAAGTGCCCTCCTCAGTGCCCCTTCCCCATTTCCCCCCCTCCTACCCCCCATCAACCCTCAGTTTGTTCTCTGTATTTAAGAGTCTCTTCTGGTTTGCCTCCCTCTCTGTTTGAAACTATGTTCTCCCCATGATCTCTGTTAAGTTCCTCAGATTCCACATGAGTGCAAACATGGTATCTGTCTTTCTCTGACGGACTTATTTCACTCAGCATCATACCCTCCAGAGTAGCTCTGACTGTAGATTGAGTTAAAGAGGCTGCCCTTGGATTTATTCCTGAATCCATTCTGCTGCTTAACAAATGGTTACTACTGCCACCTGCTGGTGGAAAGCAGAAGCAACGGGCTCTTGCTCTGGTTACACCAAGATTTGGAGCGATTTTAGGGCCCTGCGTCATGCTTGTGCCTAGAACAGTGCCTGACACATAGTAACCGCTCAGAAGTTGTGGAATGAGTGAATGGAAGATTCCAGAGGAATTATTGTGGGTACAAACTCCCAAGCAGTTCTGTAACTCTCACAGAGAACCAAATCCAGAAATAATATGGAGGACGCCTCCACACAAGGTGATACCGTTTCTGACACATACTTCCCATTCCATTACTTTAACCCGGTTTAAAAGCTGAGACTCCCCCTTGTGTTTGCATCTACCTCTATCATTTGAGCTGTTTATGTTTCAGAAAAAATATTAGGTTTAGAGGTGCCTAGGTGGTCCTGTCAGTTAAGCATCTAACTCAGGATTTCCGCTCAGGTCATGATCTCATGGTTTGTGGGATTGAGCCCCACGTCAGGCTCTGTGCTGACAGCACGGAGCCTGCTTGGGATTCTGTCTCTCTCCCGCTGTGCTCTCCCCCTCCTCTCAAAATAAATAAACTTTAAATATGTTTTAATGTTTAGTTATTTTTGAGAGACAGAGAGACACAGCAGAGCAGGGTAGGGACAGAGAGAGAGAGGAAGACACAAAATCAGAAGCAGGCTCCTGGCTCTGAGCTGTCAGCACAGAGCCCAACACAGAGCTCAAACTCATGAGCCGTGAGATCATGACCTGAGCCAAAGTCAGACGCTTAACTGACTGAGCCACTCAAGTGCTCCAAAATAAATAAATTATAAAAAAAAGAATCTCAGTCTTAGAACTCAAAAGTTCCTGAGAAATCTTGGCTAGTGTTTCCCAAGTCCTATTTCAAAAGAGGGCGATAAAACAGCGTTTCCTGGAGAAATATTTTTCGGAAACGATGCAATGTAGTTCCATTTGTCTCTTCACGGTAGAGCTCGTCAGAGCATCGTACACACTGCTGTACGTTAGGACCTCTGACGGGGGTGTTAGAGGATGCGGCGCTTCCCAAAGTTCTCTGACTCCACAGTCCCTTTCACTGAGCCCCTGTCGGCACCTCAAAGAATACTTGTGTTTGGTGGAACTCAGTTTGGAAAGCTCCAGAACCCCCTACTACGACAGAAAACAATGCACCCAAGATCATTCAGCGGGCTATTGGCAGAGCCAGAATTCTCATTTCCAGCGTCCTTTTCACAGTATCATGCTTGTCCCATTTAATTTCTCCATATGAAATCCAAACGCTCATCCTGCCTGTGCAGAACCTTCCCGTTATAAAAGGGGTGTGAGCCAACATTGAATGAGGGCTGCTCTGTGCTCCTTTCCTGCCCACTCCCACCCCTGCTGTGAATGGGCTCAGCAGAGGACTGTCGTATTTCACAGCAGGACTTAATAAATGAGCAGTCTTGCTTAGACAACCGCCTCTCTTGGATTGGCCGGTGAGAATCCGCCTGGAGAGACACATCTTGCTGCTTTTCTTTTTCTTTTTCTTAGACTCCACACCCAATGTGGGGCTTGAATTCACAACCCTGAGATTAAGGGTCGTGTGCTCCACTGACTGAGCCAGCTAGCTGCCCCAACACCTTGTTAACTTTCTATGTGTCAGCCACAGTGGCCTTTCTTCATTTGCTAGAAAGTTATGTTGTTTCCCGGGCCACGCTCTTCACACATGCTATATGCTTTTCCACTCCTCCCCTTTACTCCCCCTGCCCTGGCTTCAAGTGCATAGAATCAGGTTAATGATAAGCTTTGGTTGGTGACATGTCATCATCATTGATCCATTGACAGCATCCTTTACTTATTTTTTAAAAATTTTAAATGTTTATTTTTGAGAGAGAGACAAACAGAACATGAGCGGGGGAGGGGCAGAGAAAGACACAGAATCTGAAGCAGGCTCCAGTTCGTGACCTGAGCCAAAGTCGGACACTTAACTCACTGAACCACCCAGTGGTTCTTATCTTCCATAAGATCTTTCTGTTCTGCTTGGTCAGAAATTGAGCATCACTCAGCCCCCCGGGAGTGGTTCAGTTTCCTTGTAATTGTTCTCACCAGGATACATTCCTGTTGTTACTTATAGTTTGTACTAATTCACCTTGCTGTGTTCTTTTCACGATTTTTCTTGAGATGATGATGATGATGATGATTATCACTTATTTTAGAGAGAGAGCCCAAGCCCAAGGAGGGGAGAAGGGCAGAAGGGGAGAGAGAAAGAGAGAGAGGGAATGGGAGAGAGACAATCTTAAGCAGGCTCCACACTCAGCACGGAGCCCAAAGTGGGACTCAATCCCATGACCATGGGATGATGACCTGAGCTGAATTCAGGAGTCAGATGATCCACTGACTGAGCCATCCAGGTGCCCCTTGAGATGGTACTGTTATCACTCATTGTGTAGAGGGACAAAGTGAGGTGCCGAGAGGGAAAGGAAATAATTCACAATCAGGATCTGTCTGCTTCTGTGTCTGTCATTACACCATGTTGTCTTTCGGTAGCGTCGGCCACGTTTTCACATACCTCGTGCTGTATTATACTTATCTGGTGCCAGGAACAGGATGCATACTCAATAAATGATGGTCCCTATAGGTAAAAGTAAACAAAGGCAAAAAGAAGAAGGAGGAGGAGGAGGAAAAAGAAAATAATTTTAAAGCAAGAAAGCTTGATTGGGAATTAGTCGGGAAGGAACTGTTGACTTGAGAGTCAGTAGGTATGTTCTGGGCCCGACCCTGGTGACAACTAGTGGTGTTACTTTTAGATGGCACGTTCCTCCACACGTCCTCATTTGCTCCTCAAAACCCCTGCTGAGTTTGCTCTGGCAGAATTTTATGGGAAGTTCACAACACTTCCCCAAGGTCTGAGTCTCAATTTGTTGAAGTTTTTTGAAACAAAATAAGTCTAGATCAATGATGACATGTCACATTGTAAGTTTGGAACTACTGGGATAATCTATAAAATAATCCAAATAATATATGCAAAAATTTGTTAAACATTACAATACTTCAAGTACATTACTCACAATTTATTCCCTGAAATAAACCCAAAATATTAACACTAGTTTTAGACCTTTAAAAAAAAAACACTTCTCTACTTAATTCCAGTCTTCAGGATTACTTTACTTTTTTTTTTTCTTTTTTTCCCTACAATGTGGGCCTTAAATTCACAACCCTGAGATCATGACCTGAGCTGGGATCAAGAGTTGGATGCTTAACCAACTGAGGCAACTGGGTGCCTCATGATTAACTTATTTCTTTTTTTAAAGTTTTTTTTAAATGTTTATTTATTTTTGAGAGAGAGACAGAGATAGAATGTGAGTGGGGGAGGGGCAGAGAGAGAAGGAGACACACAATCTGAAGCAGGGTCCAGGCTCCAAGCTGTATGCACAGAGCCGATGTGGGGCTTGAACCTATGAACTGTGAGATCATGACCTGAGCTGGAGTTGGACGCTTAACTGACTGAGCCACCCAGGCTCTCCCTATTAATTTACTTCTGAGAAGAAAACAATAAAGTCTTCCCAATATCATACCAGGGATTTTGGTAGAGGAGTCAAGCACGTAGGGCAAACAGAAAACCCCAAAGCCATTTCCTCCACATGGGGTACCCTTGCAATTCTGGTCCATCAAGACCAGGGGATTTATTCCATAAATCTCAAGGCTGGTGGAGTCTGGCAATTTCATCTAGACTGTTTAATTTTTTGGTGAGATTAAAATAATTTATTTCAGGATTCATTTTTTTTCTGAAACATTTCCACATTTCCTAAATGAGACCTGGGCGGATTCCACTTTTCCCTCCTGTGTTGTCTAGTTGTGGCACAATTGAAAGGTCATTTTCATGACGCCTCCAGGCAAATAGAGACATCGCCGGGAACCTCGCTGCTCATTCACAGATGCTTCAGACCCTGGACATCCCACATTTAGAAAAGGCAGCATCGTCTGTGGGAAAAGCATAAATAATTTAAAGCAACAAAATAAGAATAGTTAGAAGCCAATGAAATGTCAAGACAAGTCTAAGAAGTTGGTTACTTATGTGAACAAGTGATCTACAATGAGACCAGCGTCTGTCACTGGGCTGCCCACACCTTCCTCCGTGGCCGGCACGCTGGTCCAGCAACGAGACCGGTCTTCCTAAGGGCCCCGCACACCCTGGGGCCTGCCTGGTGGCCCTGCGGGCTGAGAGGCATGAAGGTGCCAACCCACCTAGTGCGTTCACTATCTGGTCCTTGAGATGCTCTGGGCTAAGGGTTCCTATAATTTTATAAATTCTGTTCAAGAAAACATTGCAGTAAGGGATCCACAAGCTCCGTGATGCCGTGGATTCATAGATCGAGGTCGCTGAGGTGTTTATGTTCACAGGGAAGCTGCTGGAGAAAGCATATCTCTTGACAATCAACTTGTACAACCATCATTGTATTATTAATGTCTTAGATACAGACGCATTGATGTATACACACAACCACGTACACATTTTACATCTTTAGGGCACTTCAGAATTTACATCAGGGAGCACTTTGGGGGGAGCACCAAAATTCATGATCACGTTTTAAAAAGGCAAATCCTCATTAGGATTCTTACTTACTTTTACAAATAATTACCAAGAAATGAGGATATCTTGTTTTATTCTGCTTGACAAACGGTGCACATCTAACAAGTGAAAGAGCCAGTCCCCCAATCCAGGTCCTTAACTCTACGATATCAGTGTATGTGTTACGGTGGAAGCGTAGGTCTTAACGATCCTGGTAGGTAATTTTTTTTTGAACTAAAAAGACATCCATGGACAACAGAATGGGTCCCCAAAGAGTATGACCTCGGATACTTGATTTATTTGTTTATCTTGCTCAAATACTGCTCAAGTTCCCAGAACTCAGAGGGAAAGTAGGAACTTGGTGAATTCAGTTCCAGGGAGCTGCCATGAAGAGCTGATTTCTTTCCATTGCGTAAGGAGGGTAACACCAGGTTCCGCAGTCCAGAACTGAGAAGGGCCCCTGAATATGAGAAAGGCCTTTGCCCTGGTTTAATCCTGTGTGGGACTTTTGTTGAACTTTCATTTTTAAAATAATAAGCCCCAGAAGGAGGCCACATAACAATCACAGAATTTTACAAGTTAAAGCACACATCCATCAGATCCCTGCATAGCCAGTTAGCAGCCCAACGAGTATTGGGTTAACGTATCTGTATTTACAGTTTAAACCTCCTGTTCCACACACACCTACATACAACCTCTCGGGAAAACAAGGACTGAAAAAATTCTAATGTGGAATTCTAGTGCCCTTGACCAAAATAACAGAGATGGAAATGATCATTTTTACAGATTGGCAGAAAATATACTTAAGCCACAGCATGAGAATTGCAGGTTGAATTTAAGGAATATTTTACTGACCTTTAAGTGTATGACTCACTGAAGGAAGAAGCAAAAAAATATACTTCCTTTCTTTCTCCAAAGGCCATATTTTGCATATTTTACTTATCAGATAGGACCACAATATAGAATATTTGGAAATAGAAAATGTTTTTAAGGAACTTACACCCTTAGAGTGCTATGTTTCTAACAAAGCCACAGTCATCATTTTGAGTGTATCTTTGGTTACTCTGTTTGAAGTATGTTCACTGATCACATGTGCTATGGATTTATATGCGCTGTAACACAATTAAACCTTGTGTTTTACTTTTTTTGGTTTCTTGGACATGCTCCAAGCATTTTTCTAGATGCTATGGATTTTATAGTCATTCCTTTTAAAAATTTTTTTAACCTTTATTTATTTTTGAGAGAGAGAGAGAGAGCATAAGTGGGGGAGGGGCAAAGAGAGAGGGAGACACTGAATCTGAAGCAGGCTCCAGGCTCTGAGCTGTCAGTGCAGGGCCCGATGCAGGGCTCGAACCCACAGACTGCAAGTTCATGATCTGAGCCGCAGCCAGTCGGATGTTTAAGCAGCTGAGCCACCCAGGTGACCCTATAGTCATTCTTGAAATGTACATTGCATAGAAGAGCTAAGCTACACTTCCTTAAACCTTGCGGTATGGACGCTTCCCATTTTCTACCAGCAGCACCATGCTGCAACTGACATGGGCTCATGCAGATGGCTTTTGTTCAGGCTTGGACAAGTTTCTCAGGATAAAATCCCAGAAGTTGGATCAGAGGCTAGGAACTTTTCTGTGGCTTCCCAAATTGCTTTCCAGAAAGGCATCATTTCTCCTGCGGTCAGCAGTGCCTGCAAACACTGGTTTTACTGAAGCCCGTTGGCACCATAGCTTTTCACGTTTTTGTTAAATCAATAGGCAGTGACTTGTCCCTCGCTCCTGGCTTTTGTTTTCAGCCACAGGCCAACACAGTAATAAGCGATGTATCTAATTTGCCATTTGATCAGTTCACTGAATGGGATGTTTGGCGAACTACTTAAAGCAATCTTCGGAACAGGTGATGCCTCCTCTTCGGGATGTTGGTCAGTCATCCCATCATTTCAGTGCAGAAGCCCGTCGACCGTTTACATTTTGCAGCTTGGTTTGAACCCTGTTTCTATTTTAAGTGCTTGAAATTAAAGAGGACCGAATTTGGATGAGAGATACTCATAGGTGAGAATATTTAGGAAGAATTTGATTCTATTCTTTTTTTAATGTTTATTTATTCTTGAGAGAGAGCAAAAGACAGAGTGTGAGTGGGGACAGACAGACACACAGAATCTGAAGCAGGCTCCAGGCTCCAAGCTGTCAGCACAGAGCCCAACATGGGGCTCGAACCCATGCACAGTGAGATCGTGACCTGAGCCTGAGTCAGACACTCAACCGACTGAGCCACCCAGGCGCCCCAGGAGGAATCTGATTCTAAATATGCACAGCTACATCCAAACCCTCACACATAATTAACAAGCTTGATGACCGGGGGAAATGATCCCAGCCTTGCAAGAAATCAGCTTGTGCTGGTGAATGACTCTCAGCTGCGATAAGACACGAGAATCACTTTGTCAATCAAAAAATGAGAGCCAAAGTATTTCTTCTTTCTGCCCTCAAACGTCAGCACTGGTCGGTTCAATTCAACTCACAGTTGTTTAGTACTTACTGAATTCCTGATGTCTACTCTGATCTACAAAGGCTGCTGAGCTGAATAAAGTATGATCTTTGCCTCAAGTTACACACAGTTTTACATTATAGATCAGTGAGCATTTGTCAGTTGACAGATATTTCAGAAATTACCTCCAAGACTGCAAAATAACATGTTGCATCTGGAAGACTGTGAGGTTCAGGAGGCCATTTGCTCTAAGGCAAATTTGTCTTGGACCCCTTCCAAGAGAGCATCGAACTCGTGCTTTATGGTAGCCTCATCTAGGGTTGGGCCCCACAGCATAGTCGTGTAAGGTGGCCTGGGCCTCAGGTGTTTACAAACTGAAAATCAATAGCCTTTCTTAAATCCCTCTTTGTCTTAGCGGAGTGGATGCTTTCAAATGTTCCTGCACAGCG
Organism: Helogale parvula; assembly: GCA_004023845.1. Classification (NCBI taxonomy): domain Eukaryota; kingdom Metazoa; phylum Chordata; class Mammalia; order Carnivora; family Herpestidae; genus Helogale; species Helogale parvula. The sequence continues at coordinate 20,920 of PJEM01013220.1, forward strand.
TGTATTGATTTGAATGGTTCAGAGCTCTAGATTTTCCTGGGATATTGGAAAATACTTTGCTCGAACTAAAAAGTGTAACAGCCACTGCCAGGTTTTCTAAAAGAGTGTATCAATAGCCGATTGATACTGATAAACACCTGCCTAGCCATCCACCCCAATTACACCCGGCTGAAAGGTTGGTGGTGAGCCAAGCACAACACTGGTTATTGGCCGTCCCTGAAGTTCAGGCTTATGTGATCTTTATCAAAGACTGGGCATTGTCTTCACTTCCCCGTGAGCACGGAGTCTTCTGGAAGACACTGTAATATCCAGAGAGAATGGCCATCATGATACTACCATGTGGCAGGTAGGAGTGTGTTGGGAATAATGGTAATGGTGATCAGACGTGGGCATGAACGGACATTCATTAAGTGCCTCCCCCATAGTGAGCCCTGGGTCAGTCACCTGATAGACATTCACTATGACATTTTCCTAAGAAGCAATTTTTCTTTTCTTTTCTTTTTTTTTAATACTTTTTTAAAACTTTTTTTCTGTTTTTTATTTATTTTTGAGAGACAGAGAGAGACAGCATGAACAGGGGAGGGTCAGAGAGAGAGGGAGACACAGCATTTGAAACAGGCTCCAGGCTCTGAGATAGCCGTCAGCACAGAGCCCGACACAGGGCTCGAACCCACGAACCGTGAGATCATCACCTGAGCTGAAGCCAGACGCTTAACCGACTGAGCCACCCAGGTGCCCCAAGAAGCAATTTTTCAAGAAGTACATGGGAGAAGTTTTATCCCAACTTTGAAACTATAGACAGTAAGGCTCAGAGAACTTGAACAATGGCATCAAGCTCACATAACCAATAAATAATAGTGTCAACGTTCGAACCCAGAGAAACCTGAGAGCAGAGCCAATGTGGGCTCTTCTGTACCGTGCGGCCCAAGGAAAGATGGTTGAAAGACGCATGTCAAATGGGGTCAGAGGGAAGGCCGGTTGGGGGAAAGAGCGATCTCGAGCATTTGGGACTGTCTGAGCAAGTCAGCCAGCCCTGTCTCAGGTTATTTGGGCTTCGAGTACGCTCTTCCTATGTTATTGGGGTTCCCAATCGTTACATAAAGCAAAGCAGCAAATACGGTGAATTGTAATTGTATTTGGTTTTGTCCAAGGGGAGCTTGAAGGAGGTGATGAAGAATGGAGCCAGGAAGATGTGAGAATGGTCTTATTTTAAACTTAAAACTTGTCCTTCAATCTAAGATAAATATTACTGAAACCTAGACACAGAGCAGGGGCACTGAAACCACTGGAAAAGGGGGCGGGGTTCCGAGGGGTCACTTAGTAAAAAACTTGAATGGAGTACTGTTTTAAGTGATGAATTTACTTATTAGAGCTGGCCTATCTAAATTCTCTCTCGCCTCTCTCTGGCTCCGGTAACTTCAGCACACAGTGACAATACTTTGGCCCAGCCACGCTTACAGGGAGTCTGGGTCGGTTATTCAATGTCTTGTGGGGTCTCTATTAGGTGGTCTGCCATAGAAAGTCAAGCCAATTCCTCTAAGAATGCTATCTGTGTAGCTCTGCACAAGTAAAGAATCTATCCAAGGTGAGGCTTGGGTGGAAGAAACGGTAGCTAAAAAGTAGAGTAGAGCGTATGACTTTCAATCTCAAGGTTGTGAGTTCAAGCCCCACAGTGGGCGTGGAGCCTACTTAAAATTAAAAATCAAACATTAAAACGCGTTGGAAAGGTGTCAGTTCTCCACAAGAGTAGAAAAAAGAAACAAGGGGCCCCTGGGCAGCTCAGTCACTTGAGAGTCTGACTATTGATTTCAGCTCAGGTCATGATCCCAGGGCTGGACAGGGCCGTGCATCGGACTCCGTGCTGAGCATGGAGCCTGCTTGGGATTCTCTCTCTCACACTCTATTTGCCCCTGTTTCCAGCTCACTGTCTGTCTCTCACTCTCTAAAAATAAGAAAATAAATGAAACAAAACAAAACAGAAAAGAAAAGAGAAACAAGAGAGATTAAGAGCTGTTAGACACATGAAGGGAAGTTGCTCAGTGCGCAACCTCCTTTCCCTCACCACTGAAGGTATCTTAGTACTGGAGTGGTGGCTTTGGCTCCTACAGGATTCTCAGCAATCACCTCACCGAGGGCCCCTCTCCCCACCTGCAAAAGAAAGACGATGACCTATGAACCCTGCAGGGCAGGTAATGGGATAGAATAGGATAAAAGCTAAAGCACAGACAGCTGCCTGTTCAAGTCCCTCATGTCCCTCAAGCATCAGAAGGACACCACGTGCTTCCTGTCCCCGTTCCCTTGCTGAGTTGGTGCAAGGTCAGATTTCATTTAAAACCTCTCCTTCCTTCCTTTGGTTTTTCCCTCCTGTCTCCCTCCGTCGCCCTTTCATCCTTCCTGCCACCCTTCCTTCCTTTCAACTTTTATTGCTTTTCAAAAGTTATATTCATTCCCGCACTTGTTTCCTGTATAAAACATACATGTTTATTGCAGACAACACAGGGCAGCAAAAAGAATATAAAACTTCCCACAATCCACATCACAGGTAGATCGACTGCACGTGTGTGCACTGTGTGCCCGTGAGAGAACGAGGGCACACCTGTGTGTGTGTGTGTGTGTGTGTGTGTGTGTGTATTTCTAAGGAAGGAGTTCTTAACCTTGACTGTAGTGAGAATCACCTGCGGAGCTTCTGAAGTAAATGCCTGGGAGTCCACACCCAGAGATTATTTAGTGGAACTGAGGTCAGAGGTGGGGTCTGGTCATTGGAGTTTTAAAATCTCCCCAGATGAGGGGCATCTGGGTGGCTCCATTGGTTAAGCATCAGTTCAGGTCGTGTTCATGGGTTTGAACCTCGCTGTGGGCTCTCTGTTGTCAGCATTGAAGCCTTTTGGGATCCTCTGTCTTCCTCTCTCTCCGATCCCCCTCCACTGCTTGCATGCACTCTCTTGAAAAAATAAATTAAATACATTAAATATTTCCAGGTGCTCCTACTGTGCAGCCAGTATCTGTCCCAGTCTCCTTTTCTTTGCTTCTATGATATATTTTACAAAAATAAGCTCAGAGGGGTGCCTGGGTGGCTCAGTCGGTTAAGCATCTGACTTCAGCTCAGGTCATGATCTCGTGGTTCAGGAGGTCAAGCCCCACTTCAGGCTCTGTGCTGACAGCTCAGAGCCTGGAGCCTGCTTCAGATTCTGTGTCTTCCTCTCTCTCTGTCCCTCCCCTGCTCATGCTCTGTCTCTCTCAAAAATAAATAAACGTTATAAAAATTAAAACAAAACATAAGCTCATACACTAATGTTTCCCCTCCATAAACTGTGGAGATCTTCTTGTGTGTAGATAAATACACTTGTACAAAATCATTTTTTTAAAGGTGAAGCTAAAAGTGGTGAATTTATTCAAGTAAAAGAAATTTAAATTGCACAGAAATAAAGATATTAAAAATCCACACATACTAAAAAAGTGAGTATAAATTAGCTAATTGCATAAACATACCAAGCTAAGCATCTACAAAGTCATATCTGCCTCTCTTCTTTCTTGTAGATACACACATTCAGGACATGCTCATTCTGGGAAAAGTCAGAGATGCCAAAAGTATTCTTGAGTCTCATAAACTGTGAAATTGATTTCAACAACATTCTATATTAATATAAAATCTTGATTTCATAGGTCTATTTCAGCATGTCAAAAGCATGATGGTTTTTCTTTTTTAATGGTAATTTATAAAATATATTAATAATTATGTTTTCCTTAGTTTTTCAGTGTGAATAAAATATTACTATTGATTTTTTATTGAAAGCAATTTAAATACTTTTCAACGTAATAGCTACATACATTTACATATTTTCCTATAAAACACAATCACAAACAAATTAATGGTGATTGCTTTTTTCCATTTCTGTTAATAAATGTCTTTCACGTTTCTTCATAGCATTTATAGCATTTATTTATAGCATTTATAGCAATTACATTGTACAATATGAAGTTTAGCTTTATTTCCTTATTTATTTTTTAAAGCTTTATTTTTAAAAAATAATCTCTACACCCAATTTGGGGCTCAAACTCACCACCCCAAGATCAAGAGCTGGATGCTCTACTGACTACTGAGCCAGCCAGCTGCCCCTGAGGTTTTGCTTTAGAACAAAGAATTTGTAAACACTAGAAATTTCATCAAAGGATTTTCTTCACAGTGCCTTTCCTTGAGGTTGAAAATATTTCCTTCACATATTTTTCAACTGTGCTGTGAAAGACATTGATTCTTTGGTGGTTTCAATTATCTGGCTTAAAATAAAAAAGATTTTGATTCTCTCCCTGGTTCATAGTTCTCAGAACTAGAGGCCTTTCTGAAAACTGTATATCTCAAAATGTTTTGGATAATCAAAAATTCTTAAATAGGCACAGCCTCTCAATGCATCTGCAATAAATATGCATCTACATACTTAGCCATATCACCGGTATGTTCTGGAACTAAAGTAAGGTGACTGTTTCCCATTCTAAAGTCCTTTCAGCTGTTTTGAAATCTTAACATTTGCATTACATTCAGTTTCTGTATTTGCTTATAGGTTTGACCATTTTTAAATGATTGCTTCAAGTCAGGTTACATCAATTATTACATATTCTTCACACTGAATTTTGAGCAATGACCTTAGAAGAGGCACCAACACAGCAGCAAAGTCAGATGTATTCTTTTTCTTTCCATAAACGATTGGTGAGCAAAGGCAGACAGCCCCGCACAGCTCTGAGAAGACTAGACTTGCACTTATATTTCTCTTCGCCCAGAAGGTAAAGCTGCATTTAAAGGCAAATTCCTAGTGGAAAGCACTTGTGTCATTTGACGAATCTGAGAAACTTCAGAAAAGTACCCGCTGTATTTCTAGTAGGGGCTCTTTGTCTTAAACCAGAGCCCCTGAAGGGAAGCAAATATATCCAACCATCACTGAATAAATGTCCAGGCAGGGGCATAATTTTAAGTCAGATCATTTTCTTTATTTGCCAGGTCACAGCCACAGTTTCTAGAGAGATTACCCCACCTCTGATGAAGATTTGGAAAAGTTTGTCACAGATGACAAACTTCCCGTGATTCCTGTGCTCGCCTTGGTCACTTAAAATGTCCTTCTGCTCCCAGGACCTGGGTCCACAATCCTGTTATGGCTGCCTGGCCAGCCAGGGAACTTTCACTTCAAATAACATCTTTTGGGCCTCTACTAATCATTATAAATGACAAAATATTATCTACTTTATTTAACCCAATAACCTAAAGGATATAAATTACTTTCAGTTCTGGTTTACATAAATAATAACTTAACAACTCTAAATGCATTCCCATATTCTGAAAAAAAATTCCTTAAAATGAATACCTAGAAGTAAATGGCTAATGATCTTTATTATATACTTATACACATAATATATACTCATGTATATTATATATAATGAAATCAGTTGATAGGCAAGAAAGCATCTTTTTATTTTTATCTGAAGGGTTTTTTTTTTGCAGGTTCTTAATTGTTAGTAAGTTTGTTTGAATATTTGTCTTCATGTGTTTATTGGCTATCTGTTTTTTCCTTCATAAATTGGCTATTCATGACTCTTGCCCATTTTCAATCTGGCTTATCATTTTCTTATTGGCTGTTAGAAGTATTTCTTCAAGGCAGTTGGGAATGGTACAGCTGAGATCGTATAATAAAAAGTTTCCAAAATAGAATGGCTTAAAGAAAACAAGGTCTTTTTCCCTCACATGAGAGTTTTGAGGTGAGCACTCCAGGTTAGTCAGTGGGATGGCTGGGTTGCACATGATCATTAAGGGACCTGGGTTCCTTCTGTCTTGTTGCTCAGCCATTTCATACATTGCTGTCCTTGTCTGCGTGCATGGCTAACTTGGATGTAGGAATGCCTATGCTTAGTTTCTCAGAGGGAGCGAAGAAGCATGGAGTATACTATCTACACAGTTTTAAGCCCAAAAGGCACATATGACAATTGTTACTTATTTTCATCTCAGTGACAGCTCAGACACAGCCATGTCATACCTAGGTGCAAAGGAGGCTGTGACTGTGTTCTCCAGCTATGCAGCTATTTGTCCAACTATGACTCTCTTTTGTGGAACAGATGGATAATGGATTCAGGTGGACAACTGCTAATCTCTACAGCAATGGGTTAATTTTCCCTTGTACAGTCACTCACTTTCTTTGAGAAGTCTTCCATAACTTACCTACCTTATAAAAATTAATTATTCCTTTCTCTATGCCATTTTACCATATACCTATCATAATTATACACTAGATTTCTCTTAATGAATTATATATTCCCCACTATGAGCTCCTTGTGAAACCATGTCTCCAAGTCGTATTCATTCTTTTTCCCAACTAGCTTCTAGCAAAGTGTCTGGCATATATTAAGCATTCAACGAATGTCTTTGAATGGATAAAGAAATGAGGAAAAAATAGACTGTCTTTTAGCTAAAGCACTTTGTAACTTAAAAATGCTTTACATAAATAGTATTTCACTTGATCCATATAAGAACCCAAAAAGTAGTTATTATTATTATTCCTAAAGGTTATTAAGTGAATATTCCATGGTCAAATAGCTAGTAAGGTATAATTCCAAGAGCACTTCTTGGAATCACCATACAAAATACCAGTTGGATTAAGAGGTTACACTCAAGAGGTCTTCCACTTTTGAGGAGAATAAAATATGTCACAGCAGCCCAGCATTCCCATGCAGCAATCAGAAAAACTAGACAAAGTACATCAGCAAATTTTTTAGTCACCAGAGACTTCTAAGAGCAATGCAGACCAGGTGACCAGAATTCCAAGAAGAAGGAGTCCTCCTGGAATAAGCAGGTGATCGCTTGCTGTTTTCTTCCTTCAGGCATTCACTGAATCTAGGCAGGAAGGGTGGACCGGGCTTAGCCTATACAGCAGGACTCTGCTGGATGAGAGAGAAACAAGTGAAGTTTTGTGCATGGCTGGCATGACAGGTCAAAAGTTTGAGGAACCACAAATGTGGCTGGTTTGGGCATGAGACATTTCTTGAGTTCTGGCTTATATAAAGGAATCTGAGAGGCTGGATTCAGAAAGACAAAATAAAATCTAAAAGTCTGCATTTCTCAAGAGGAAAACTCCTGCTAGAAGAAGGGAGTCCACCTCAGATATGTAGGCTGGCCTCCCCTTCAAGGCATCTGACATACTTGGATGTACAGAGAGGGAGGCTAATAGCTCAGAATCTTCAAAGAGTAGAGCAAAATGCACTCTCTTGAAGCTAAGGAAATGAAGACTGCTAGGTTCTCAATTAAAAGCCTTGGAGGACCACAACTAAGAAACAAAGATGAACCAGAGAAGATCTGGTTTAGTGAAAGTACTATCTAACCCAGCCCATCCCTGGTTGGACTGAGGTAATCAATCTCTCACCCTATCTGCTGAAGAAGAGGGAAACTCTCTGGTGGAAGATGTCATTTGGAGCCTCTATAATTCTTTAAACACATCATCCAGGATACAATGAGTACTACTAGATGTGTGAAAAGGTAGAAGAATGTGACTTACAATCAAGAGGAAAAACAAGCAATAGAAGTAGACAGATGCATAAGTTTCATGTTGGAGTTAGCAGACATTGATTTTTTAAGCACAATTGGTATGTTAAAAATGGATGAAAATGGATAAAAAGAATAAAAAGATGAAGAATGTTAGAAGAGAACTGAAATTTATAATAAAATAATCAAATGGACATTCTATAAGAGAAGAATATAATATATAAAATTAAGAAGTTGGGCACCTGAGTGGCTCAGTCACTTGAGTGTCAGAGTCTTGATTTTGGCTCAGGTCATGATCCAAGGGGTTAAGGGATCAAGACTCATGTTGGAGTTCAGCATGGAGCCTGCTTAAGAGTCTCTCTCTCTCTCTCTCTCTCTCTCTCTCTTTCTCTCTTTCTCTCTCTCTCTCTCTGTCTCCTTCATTCATACTCTCTCTCATGATTTTTTTAATTAAAAAAAAATAAGAACTCATTGGATGGATTTACCAGCTCTTTTGTATGTCTGGAGGAGACATAGAGAACATAGAGAGAAAGTAGGCAGAGATGGCTTTAGGTGTACAGAATAACATCATTACCTAGTAACCATGTAAATATTGTAGTACATTTAGTTCTTAGAATATGACCAAGAGTTGCTGCAATGGCTATAGAAGTAAGTAATGATTTAATAAAACATGTGCGGTGTTAACTGTTTCCTTGCAGCATTAAATGTAACTGCACTAAACACTCCAATCAAAAAGTAGAGATTGTCAGACTGGATAAAAAAATCAAGACCAGTTATAAATTGTCTACAAAAGATGCACTTTAAGTGCAAAGACATAAATAGATTAAAAGTAAAAGGATACAAAAATATGTACCATAGAAGTTGGAGACAGCTGAAACGATTCTGTCAGTATTAGGCAGAATAGACTGCAGTGTAGACGTATTACTAGAGACTAAGAAGCATACACCATACTAATAAAAATGTCAGTACATGAGTGAAATATAACAATTATACATATATGTGCCTAATAGCAGAGCTTCAAAATACATGAAGCAAAAATCTGATGGAACTGTATGTATACACACACACACACACACATATATAATCCATTTTCATCCATGTTTAACATACTAACATATATATGTGTGTGCGTGTGTGTGTGTATATATATACACACACAATTATAGAGGCCAAGAAACCCTACAATCTGCCATCTGCAAACTGGAGAACCAACAAGCTGGTGACATGATTCAGGCTGAGTCAAAGGCCTGAGAACCAGGGAAGCCAATGATATAAAGGCAAAGGGGAGTCTAAAAAGGCCCAAGAACTGGGTGCATCGGTGGAGTCCGTGGTGTAAGTCCAAATCAATGATGTAAGTCCAAATCTGAAGGTCTGAAACCCAGGAATGCCCACATCTGAAGACAGGACAAGATGGATGTCCCAGCTCAAACAAAGAGCAAATCTGCCCTTCCTTTTACCTTTTATTCTATTCAGGCTCTCAGCAAACTGGATGGGGCCAAGTTGCATTGGTGAGGACAATCTTTACTCAGTCTACCAATTCAAATACTGATCTTTTGCAAAACATGCTCACAGACACACCCAGAAATAACGTTTTACCATCCATGTGGGTGTTCCTTGGCCTAATTAAGTTGTCACAGAAGATTAACGAGCTGTCTGCTCTCCAGGAGAGACCCTCTCTCTCCACACTTCCTTTCCGTCTCTTCTCTAACTAGTAGGCATTGCTCTATAGAACACGCTAGAGAAGAACATCCTTCCTCTAGAAGGCATTGTTCCTGAAGACGGCCATGAACCATGTGGCTTCCTCCCTACCTTCCGAGGCTTAACCACTTCCGAGATGCTGCATCAGTTAAGACACTTTTCATTCTAAGTTAACAGTTTAATTCAAACCGTATTACACAACAAAGGGAACTTTTTTTCCAGGTGTAGATTAATCAGGGTTAAATTTCTCTTTAATTCTCTGATTTCCCTTCTCTGTGTGTTGCATTCATTCTGAGGTTAGCATCCTCTGTGGTGGCAAAGTAACAGCGGCAGTTCTACCTTACTATTCCAGACCACACAGGGGAAAAAAGAGAAACGTGTTTTAGGAGGGCCACCAAAATTTCTGAAATTCATTGTTGACCTTGATCACAGGCCCAGCTCTGAGCTAAGCTCCGATCAATGCGAAAAGATGTCATCTTTAGTCCAATGCATGTTGTTTGTTCCGTCTCTGTAGTGGGGGTAGAGTAGCAGTGGATCTCCAAATGGAAGTGGAGACTACTGGAAAAGGTTAAGTGGGGCGTAGATACAAGGGTCAACCAACAGATAATCATTATACGGCTCAACATAGATACACACACAACACACACACACACACCACCAACCAGCAGGAACAAAACCTTAATCAAGCCAGTGAACATAAATCATTTACACAATACATTAGAGCTACAGACACATATAGAAGACAAGAATTTTGTTAAATTGTAAAACTATATATAGTTCAGTGAACCAGAGAGGGTTCACAGTGTATAACATTGTGATGATTTTTCTATCATCTTTCTGTAGAAGATTTTGTGTTTAAAAAAAAAAGCACTGTTTTTCCTTTGCACATTAAAGCTTCTGCAGTTGAGAATTTTCTTGTACACTCAAGCATAATCATATTAACAAATTTGGAACCAAGACTTTAAACTTTTTGTTCATGCTCTAAGAATGTTCCAGGCTCATGACTGTCTAAGCATTGCTGAAATTGGCCTTGCCCTCCTTTGTCCCCATTTCTAGAGTAACGTTAATGTAAAAACACTGCCGTAATCACAATGGAGGGTTGGCAGACACCCTCTGTGACTATAAAAGGAAAATTAAAGCACAAAGAAAATGTGTGGTAAAGACGAAAGGGCTCGGTTGAGCAGGGGGTGATCATTCTCCAAGTTAGAGCTCATTGAATACACAAGTTGGATCTGCTGAGCTGAAACCTCCCCGGAGGGTCATCTGGTCAGCCTCTGACGTCCAGGCAATGGCGCACAAAACATTGTTCAAGACCAAGCTTTCATTGTATTCTGCGTAGCACTTTTTTTCTTCGCTCTTAAAAAATTGATCAGACGGTAGGGAAATGAAATGCCCAATTAATACTTAATTCACAGTTTATTGTATTTTGTGGTTCTGAAATATTTTTGAAAAGATTTTAAAATTCAAAATCCCTTCCAGGGAGAAAGCACATAATCCAAAATAAATATTTCACTGTTAGCCCTGCCAGTGTGATATGAGGCAATAATTTCTTTATTACCACAAAAGCCAAGGAAGTTCTTGGAAGCAGGATCAATCTAGCACTCCTGCTTTTCGGGAGACAGTTTGTTCTTGATTTTCCCAGGGATGACTAGGCACATGGTCCAAGCAAAATACTGAAGAGTATATCAGTTATGTTGATAAACAACTGCTAGGGCGCCTGGAGGGCTCAGTCAGTTAAGCGACAGACTTCAGCTCAGGTCATGATCTCATGGTTCGTGAGTTCGAGCCCCATATTAGGCTCTGTGCTGACAGCTCAGAGCCTGGAGCCTGCTTCAGATTCTGTGTCTCCCTCTCTCTCTCTCTCTCTCTCTCTCTGCCCCTCCCCCACTCGTGCTCTATCTCTCTTTCCTTCAAAAATAAATGAACATTAAAAATTTTTTAAACAACTGTCACATACTTCAGGAAAGTATACTACTCCTTTCTGCATATCCTATTAATTTACATATTTAAACAATCACAATAGTAATATCACTTTCTATACCACTATTTGCTCCAGCAACTCAAATTCCACTTGTAAAAGTTTATGCTGAAGAAATAATCATAGATGTGAGCAAAGGCTTATTTGCAAATGTTTATTACAATACCATTTCTAATAGCCCAAATTGGAAATACTAAAATACCCAACAATAAAAAAGTACTTATATAAATTAGGGTGCAGCTGTATATACACAGACACTAAAATTATGAGGTTATAGAGTATCTATTATCGTGGGGAAATGTGTGTCACATGTGTCCCTGAGAAAAACACAAGGCATAAGCAGTGTGTATAAAACGATTCTATTTTTTTAAAAACAAGCAAACATATGATCTAAAGAAAGCCCAAAATATTGCATTAAATCTGAGAGCTGAGTATATGTGATTGTTATTTTTTTCTTTTGTGCTCCATTATGTTTTCTTTTTTATTATTATGTATTTTGATAGGGACAGCACAAGCAGGGGAGGGGCAGAGAGAGAGGGAGAGAGCTCTTCAGTGCAGAGCCTGAACCAGGGCTCGAATTCACAGATCTGTGGGATCATGACCTGAGCCAAAGTCAAGAGTCAGATGCTTAACCAACTCAGGTCCCCGAGTGCTCCCTCTATTGTATTTTCTTTTAAGTTTATTTATTTACTTTGAGAGAGAGCGAGTGAGTGCACAAGTTGGGAGGAACAGAGAGAGAGGGAGAGAAAGAGATTCCCAAGCAGGCTCCGTACTGCCAGCACAGAGCCTGATGCAGGGTTTGAACTCAAGATCATGGCCTGAGTCAAGTTCAAGAGTCAGATGCTTAATCAGTTGAGCCCCCCAGGCACCCCTTTTGTATTTTCTATAGTGAATATAGGTCACGTTGATAGCCAGAGGAAAACCTCTTAATTAGTATTTTTAATGCTGAATCTCCTAGTTAAAAAAAAAAACTTTAGATACTAAACATAGTGTTGACTTCAATAAACAGAGAAGATCTCTTTTTACAAAACGATGTATCATTGAAAATGAATATTCTGGCCACAGTGACACTCTCAATGAAGGCCTCCTCTTACAAATTGGGAGGATATCCTTGCACACAAAGAGCAAGCACCCTCTTGCAAGGTGCTCACCTGACTCTACTATAGGTAGACAGGATAAAATTGTGAAGAACCCTTGAGGCTGTCCTAAAAAGCTATAAATTGTGTTTGCTTATGCTCCAAGTTGTCTCAGAGATACTCAAAGCATGCCTACCTGTTTGCCCAACTTCCTGAATGCAGTCCAAAGTCATGGTGAAGTGCAGAATAAGGTAGGCCTCTGTGCAGGGGTGGAGGGAGCAAAGCATTCCTGTCTAGGTGGTGGTGTCAGCCGCAACCCAGTTTGGGAGATCAGAGCCAATGAAGAAGAAGGAAAACACCTGCTTGGGGGGTTGGTGGCAGTGGGCTTGCTTAGGGTTTTGGAACCCAAATGGGTTTAGGAGTTTGCTCACATGACATTGGGGGACTCTAGTGGCAGCAGCAATGGGAGGTTGGTAGTGTACTGGGTTGTTGGTAGCAATGCGCCAATAAGTGGGTATATTAAGGATAATGGGAGGCAAGTTTCTCACTGTAGGAGAAGGGAGTTCTCACATGAAAAAGGGAAAAAATGGAGCAAATCTGTGCTGTGGGTGGGGTTGGAGTTAGCGTCAACATGAGGTTTTCCAAATATATTTGAGCATATAGATCTGGAGATAAATGTGCCACTATGCATCCGTGTAACATGGAGATGCATGCATATATGCCTCAGCTTTGTCGACCGATGGGGCCGAGGTGCAGCAACATCATCCCAACAGCCCTGAGCACACCAAATGCCCACATCTTGGTATCTAAATACCTGTCTTCGTTAAATGAACCAGGGCTTTTTACAGAAATGGTTGACAGCTGGAGAAGGGAAAGTACAAGATGATCCTGGGAAGTCTTGTGCCAGGAAGTAAGGAAATACCCCAAGAATTACGGGAATGTATCGAAAAGGAGACTAGAATTAGTTTAAATGGAATATTGTACTGGTAAAATCTGACAATTTGATCTTCAAAATAAATGATAGTAACAAATTGTAACTCATTATTTAAACTAGTAATCCATGAGTCTACACTATAAATACATAAAGTTTTTAAATTATTTTTTACAGAATTCCAAACAATAAACAGAAGGAAGATTGGAATTGGAAAAGCAGCATTTGGCAACCATAGAAGTAATAATGAATTGTGCCAAGAAACATCAATGAATGCCAACACTAGTAGGTAAAAAATTTGATACTTACATATCTTCAAGGTATTTTCCTATAAAATATTTGGGCTTCTGCCCATTATGTGTCAGTATTTCCTGTGTGCAAGTCAGTAAGAAAAAGTCAGACATCAGCGAAGACATCAGTGTTGAAAACCCCAGTCTCAGCCTCTTATTCTACCACTGGGAGTGACCTTGCCGGGGAACACCATGGGCAATGATGAAAATGTATCTGAATGTGACCAATGATTGCCACTCGGTCCCAGGGTTTATGGTTATAGCATGAGCATTGGTAATCCCCATTGTCTGAGTCTATTTGGGTTGCTATCACAAGAACACCATCATCTGAGTGGTTTATAGAAAACAGAAATTTGTTTCTCAGAGTTCTGGAGCCTGGGAAATCCAGGATCAAGGCTATGGCAAATTGGGTGTCTGATGAAAGTCTATTTCCTCTTAGACAACTGCTTTTTCACTGTCTCTTCACAGGGTGGGAGGGGCGAGGGAGTTCTGTGGGCTCCGTTTTCCAAGAGAACTGTTCCCGTTCATGAGGGCTCTACCCTCATGCCCTAAGCAGCCCCCAAAGCCCAGCCTCCTAATGCCATCACACAGGGCATCAGGTCTCCACAGATGAATTTTGGTGGGACACAAATATTCAATCCATAGCACTCATTAAGAGACCACGTACTGACCGATTAAAAGTATATTCCAGATCTTAGAGCCTTTGCCTAATCTAAGACGTTCCAGGTATCTGGGCTGGTTCTTCAGTATGAAACAGCAGTTCACGTCCATTTGATATAAAAGGAGTCTCCACAAGGTGAAAACCAGCCTTCAAGGGGTACGCCATGAGATTCTAAAGCAGCGCAGGCCCATAGAAATATAATGCAGGCCTAAATCCAAGGAGCCAGTGTAATAGGAAACTTCCCAGTAGCCACACTAAAAAAGTAAAAAGAAATAGGTGAAATTAACATTCATAATATAGTTTGTTTAGCCCAAGATATCCCAAATACCATCATTTCAACATGAATTCAATATAAAAACCATTAATGTCGTATTCATGCTCCTTGTTTATACCGTATTAAGTATTCAGAAGCGGGTGCTGGTTTAGATTCACAGCACGTCCCAGTGGGGGCTGGCCACATTTCAAGTGCTCAACAGCCACAGGCGGCTTCCTTCTTGGACAGCAGAGTCCTTGGGACTTTGGGCCCGGTTCTCGGTGGCAAAGCGGTTCTTGCCACCTCTCTTGAGGGCAGACTCAAGCCATTTCTTGTGCACTCGTGTGATTTTTTTTACACCCTGCTGGCTTATAGCAGGCTTCCCTAGTTGTCTTTCTTAACCTCCTTCCAGCCAGATCCTCTCCCTAAGGGCTTCAGGGACACATTCCCTGGAGTTCCCTTAGCTTTTGGGAAGCCACCAGAAACATCCTCTAACATGAGAGAAAGTGGTGGTAGCCCATCCTGGGGGTTAGAGTAACAGCTCCACTGGTCAGATTTGGCACGACCGTGAGATTCGCTGAACTAATTTGGTTGAGCAGCAGTAGCAAAATAACAAAAGGATTCCATGATAGGGAAAACAGACAGATGAGGGCATCGTGCAAGAGAGAGCTTGTTAGTTCTGAAAACACGGCTGGGTTCCAGAGAGGGGCTTCTGCACCCCCAGATAATAAGCAGTCCCGTTTACACACATGTTGGGGAGACGGACACTCACGAGAGCGCATTAACCACAGAAGGCTGAGAATCGGGTTTTGTGAGAATACAGTGTTACTATCTAGATAGAGATTTAGACTGAGAATTGTCACTTATTCAAAGCCAGGAGGTACCTTGGGGCATCTAAATCCTACCTGCCACTTTCCAGGGAGAAAACTGAGACACAGAGATACTGAGTCGCTTGGCCAAGCAAGGATTTTCACCATCTACTCATTGACTGAAATATAAAAACACAGTATTTAGGGATTCTAGATGATCTCTAAAACTCAGGAAAAAATGAGGAACCCTGAACCACAGAAAAGCCCACTTGAAAGAGTACTGACGTCTCTGATTGTCCCAAATGGGTGTGACCTTTCCTTCTTCGCTCTTCTGGTGCACCTGACCTGTATCGCACAGACATTTCTATACTGATGACATAGTAATGACATGACAAGGTTTTTTCAGCCTTGAAGAAACCTCGAAGAGTTGCTCAACCACGGCACAATTGACATTTTGGGCTGGAACTTCCTGTTGGATTTTCCTTGTTGGGTCATCCTGTGCATAGTAGGGTGTTTAACGGCCTCCCGTGGCCTCCACCCACTAGATGACTGTGGCGACATTCCCCGCCCCCACCCCTACCTACGGTTGTGATGTCCCACATTGCTTCCAGATGCCGCACAATGACCCCAGTTGAGAACCACTGCCTCCCAACAAAGACATTGAAACATCCGTCATAATTCCACATTGACCGTAGTTCAGGTAGGGGCCATGCCTTGACCGCGTGAGGCAAGCTCAGAGTGCTACATTTTTTAAAAAGAATTTTTTTATAATAGTTTATTGTCAAATTGGTTTCCATATAAAAAGAACTTTTTAACATAGATTTATTTTTGAGAGACAGAGTGCAAGCAGGGGAGGGACAGAGAGAGAGGGAGACACAGAATTCAAAGCAGGCTCCAGGCTCAGAGCTGTCAGCACAGAGCCCAACACGGGCCTCAAACCCACGAACTGTGAAATCATGACCTGAGCCAAAGTTGGATGCTTAACCGACTGAGCCCCCCAAGTACCCCCCAGAGTGCTTCATGTATCGGATAAATAAAAAGTCCTGGATCCTGCCACATCCAGTGTTTCCGAATAAACAATGGGTTAACAGTTTTGAAAGAGAAGAACATGAAAAAGAAACGTTTCATTCCACTAGTTCTTTCAGGAGCTCCTGAGTTCTGCATCAGGAACAAGTTAAGCCTTTTATTAATTTTTTTGAGCAGCAAAATATAGGTTGTCAGCTTCTCCAGCGCAAGAAGGAAAAATACAATTAGAATCTTACCCAAATGAAGTTTTCGTTTGGCCTCACACAATGCACTCCATTCAGAGTTCTTCACAAAGAGAACACCTCCCCGGGCTTCCTTAGTATTCTTTTAACTAGGAGTTTCCAAAGGACCCAACACTCACTGTAAAAAAATTATTTTAATTGTCTCTCTTAATAGTTACCTCTTCAAATGAGCATGGTGGCACATAATTTCAACACTCTAAAAAAATCCTGTGCCCTTATGAAGTAGTTCAAGTAAAGTTGATGAGCACCGCCCTCCCCCCAACTTTTTGTGCCTGGTGTGAGTCTCAAGTAGTTACATATGCAAAGACATAGAGAGGAAGTACATTTCAAGCCAAATCCTAGAGGTAGGCAAATCAGTTCCACACCATTCAATCTTCTGGTCTTAACTAGATGGAATTGGGGATGGGGCTGTGGGTGGGCAGGGGCCGGAGGACGCATCCTGCTGTGGCTCCGGTGCACTGGTACAAAAGATTAAGTAAAGGTTGCAGATAAAAAATGTCAGCCCACCAGGAAAGGAAAGCCAGAGCTAAGACACCACCCCAAGGGATGTGGAAATGAGATGACCTCCAAGTCATGGAAACTGAGGTTCTATCAGAGAGGCCAGGCCTGAAGGAAGGCAGGGTCTGAGATACACCCACCCTTGCTCCCCAACACCAAATCCCCGCCCCCACCCCCACAGGCTCCAGCAGGTGGCTTTCTTGTGCTTATTTACTTTTAATGAGCTTTATTTTAAAATAATTCCAGGGGCACCTGGGAGGCTCAGTCGGTTAAGCATCTGACTTCGGCTCAGGTCATGATCTCACGGTTCGTGGGTTCGAGCCCCGCATCAGGCTCTGTGCTGACAGCTACCTCAGAGCCTGGATCCCTCTTCAGATTCTGTGTCTGCTTCTCTCCCCTGCTCACACTCTGTCTTGCTCTGTCTCTCAAAAATAAATAAATGTTAAAAAAATAAACAAAATAATTCCAGATTTAAGATTGCAGAAAGAGGAGAGCTTGCTTATACCTCTCACCCAGTCCCACTTACTGTTAACCTCACACATTAACGTGGAGTGTTCTTCAAAACTCAGAAACTGACATCGACATATTATTTTGTTAACTAAAAGGTTTAACGATATTTCCTTTAATATAAAAACATTCAGCACATTTGCTTGGGGATTCGGCTGTTGTACAGGCTGGTGGGTCCACGACGGACCCAGGAAAGGCCAGTCTGTAATAATTAGATGCTTCTGTTTGTCCCTGCTAAAGAACAGACCCCCAAGCAAGACACGGCCTCCAGCGTTTGAAGTATTTCTTCCGTTTCCAGACGTCTTCAGGGATAAAGCTGCAGGGGTGCTTGGGGTCCCGGTTGGAGTTCCCATCCTGCAGGATGCTGGGGTGGACGGTGGGGAATCTGGGCAATTTGCCTAGCGCTCTGCCCAAGGAGCTCCTGGGGGGCGGGCTTGAAGTCTGAAGAATGGAGCTCTCGGGCCTCCATCTGGCCATCTCACAGGTGGTAGTGGGAGCCCTTTTTTCCATCTAGTTGAGAAAATCCCATGTGTCATGTGGTCCCCAAAGTCCAGTTCTGGAGCTCTTGGACCCCCAGGGGCAGGGTCCAGGACAGAGGCCCCTGCCTCATCCCATGTAGAAAGGCCAGAAGCCTTGGATCTTTCATTGAGGGGATGTCCTTGCTTACTTGCTTTGAAATGTAAGCTCTGCCCATGGTTGACCGACTGTCTCCCAACCATTGTGAGGGGCTGTTGCTGACAGGCAGACCCCTAAACCCAGATTCAGTGGATCTGGGGTGGGTCTCAGAGATCTGTGTTTCTAACAGGCACCCCAGATGGTTCTGATTCAAGTATCTGGTGCTTAAGTCGGTCTATGCCATTCAACTAGCCTTCCCGTTCTAAGCACTAGGATTTGAGATGTGACAGCTGAGGTATTATTTCAGCGTTCCCCAGAAGAGCCTTTTAATTCAGGATTTTATGAATTTTATTTTATTGTCACTTACTGCTGGTAACTGAACACACAAGTAGGTACAATTTGCTCAACGCTCACCTGAAGCATGAATGTGTCAAAAAATAAAGACAGGCTGTTTGTTGCGTGACGTGGAGTCATTGTGCAAGAGGAATGGCAGGTGCCAATCAGCCCGTGGGGCCTGGCCCTGTGGGTTCTACAGGGTGCCCACGGTGTGGGAACAGACGGGGCAGTGCAGGCCTCGTGTGTGGCCATCTTTTAAAATTGTAGTGTTTCTATTAACTTTGCCAGTGGTTCGAGATACAGGAGGGTATGTTCTGTGTGTCTAGAGCTGCACATTTTCCCTTCGGCCTCAGACTCCGACAGGGCCGGCCCAGCAGCGCCTCTCCCCAGCGAAAAGGGGTTTTGATATTCTCCTCAGGGTTGGGGTCTGATGTGCACGAGGAAAGCCTTTACGTGCCCTTCAGTGCCTCCTCCTGAAAATGGAAGAGCTGCATCCCTCCCAATGTGACGTCTGTCCTCCGACGGTAATAAGCATAGATCACGGGCAGCTTTTTAAAATCACAAAATCATATCCTCACAAAATACACTGCACTAATGATAATTGGTGAGTCGGGTCTCTGCTCTGCCCTCTCTGCAGGATGAGGTGGGATTTTCTGCAAACCTCTGGTCCTTTGGTGGCAAAAGCTCATCCTAGATGGCGGGGCAGAAGGCGTTAAAGTCATTCACACCTCCCTGACTTGCCGTCGTGGGCGGTTAATGTTAATCGCTCCTTGCTCGTGTCTGTGCAGTCTGCACTTTTTCATGCGCTATCTCATTTAATCTTTATCAAAAAAAAAAATCTGGGACTCTTAGAATTCTCTTTGTGCAACCATCAAAATTGAGCCTCAAGGCAATTAAATGACTTCTGTACTGGAGTACAGTTGGGACCCGTCATTTAAGGATCTAGTAAATGCAGATATACCAGCACTCTGTCTGCAGATGGTACGTCCTGCTCCACGTTCTCAGTCTTTCATTTGAGCAAAATCCATGCCCCAGTTTATAACTGTGTCCCTCCTTCCAAGAGGGACGGTCTCC
The DNA here is from genome assembly GCA_004023845.1 of Helogale parvula. Lineage (NCBI taxonomy): Eukaryota > Metazoa > Chordata > Mammalia > Carnivora > Herpestidae > Helogale > Helogale parvula. The sequence goes on from PJEM01013220.1 coordinate 40,430, forward strand.
AAATTATCTTTTACTTAAGGATATAAATAACATCCCTTAGTAACTAATTCAGTGATTGCCAACTGAGGGGGAAACTCTTAGTAGCACATATTAATTCAATAAGAAAATATGATAAATTAATTAAACCAAGGAATAGAGGCCAGTGTTTGGCATATGGCATTGAAACTTTTTTTAAAAATATAATTTATTGCTAAGTTGGCTAACATACAGTGTGTACAGAGTGCTCTTGGCTTTGGGGTTCCCATGATTCATCACTTACATACCACACCCAGTGCTCATCCCAACAAGTGCCCTCCTCAATGCCCATCCCCCATTTTCCCCTCTCCCCTGGCGCCCCCATCAACCTTCAGTTTGTTCTCTGTGTTTAAGAGTCTCTTATAGTTTGCCTCCCTCTCTATAACTTTTTCCCCTTCCCTTCCCCCATGGTCTTCTGTTAAGTTTCTCAAGTTCCACATATGAGTGAAAACATATGGTATCTGTGTTTCCCTGAGTAACTTATTTCACTCCGCATAATACCCTCCAGTTTCGTCTACCTTGCTGCAAATGGCAGGATTTCATTCTTTTTCGTTACCAAGCAGTATTCCATTGTATGTATAAACCACATCTTTATCCATTCACCTAAACATTTAGGCACTTTCCATAACTTGGCTATTGTTGAAAGTGCTGCTATAAACATGTTCCCCTATGCATCAGCACTTCTGTATCCCTTGGGTAAATTCCTAGCAGTGCTATTGCTAGGTCATAGGGGAGTTCTATTGTTAATTTTTTGAGGAACCTCCACACTGTTTTCCAGAGCAGCTGCCCCAGTTTGCATTTTCACCAACAGTGTAGGAGGGTGCCCCTTTCTCCACATCCTCATCAACGTCTGTTGTTTCCTGAGTTGTTAATTTAATCCATGCTGACCAGTGCGGGGTGGTATCTCCTCGTGGTTTTGATTTGCATTTCCCTGATGATGAGTGATGCTGAGCATCGTTTCATGTGTCTGTTGGCCATCTGGATGTCCTCTCTAGAGAAGTGTCTGTTCAGGTCTTCTGCCCATTTCTTCACTGGATTATTTGTTTTTCGGGTCTTGAGTTTGGTAAGTTTTTTATGGATTTTGGATACTAACCCCTTATCTGATATGCCATTTGCAAATATCTTTTCCCTTTCCGCCGGTTGCCTTTTAGTTTTGTTGATTGTTTCCTTTATAGTGCAGAAGCTTTGTACCTTGATGAGGTCCCAGTGTTTCATTTTTGCTTTTAATTCCCTTGCCTTTGGAGATGTGTTGAGCAAGAAATTACTGCGGCTAATGTTAAAGAAGTTGTTTCCTGCTTTCTCCTCTAGGATTTTAATGGTTTCCTGTCTCACATTCAGGTCCTTCATCCATTTTGAGTTTATTTTTGTGTATGGTGTAAGAAAGTGGTCTAGTTTCATTCTTCTGCATGTTGCTGTCCAGTTCTCCCAGCACCACCTGCTAAAGAGACTTTCTTTTTTGCATTGGATACTCTTTCCTGCTTTGTTAAAGTTGGCCATACATTCATGGGTCCAATTCTGGCGTCTCTATTGTATTCCACTGACCTATGTGTCTGTTTTTGTGCCAATACCATACTGTCCTGATGATACAGCTTTGTAGGAGAAGCTAAAGTCTGGGATTGTGATGCCTCTAGCTTTGGTTCTCTTTTTCTTTTTTCTTTTTGTTAATTTATAGTTTATTGTCAAGTTGGTTTCCATATAACACCCAGTGCTCTTCCCCACAAGTGCCCTCCTCCATG
>PJEM01013221.1:0-42180 GCA_004023845.1 Helogale parvula
TGGTCCTCTGACCCTGGGTCCAACGGCTCACAGCCTCTGGGACACCATCTGCTCCATGCTCACCCTCCTGTGTCACCTTCCCTCTGTGTGGCCCTTGAGGCGGGTGTCACTCTGTCACACTACTGCCATCTTGGCTAACCGGGTGCCTGGGCCCCGCACCGCCAGGTGGCCCCGCACTGCCCAGGTGGCCTCTCCACACTGCCTGCACCCTGCCTTGGGCCTGGATGCTGCAAGGGCCAGGATGGGGGTGCTGGGGTGTACCCGGCCACTCGCTGGCACAGACGCCCCCGCCTGCCACTCGCCAGCCTGGGCCACCCTGGGAGAGGTATTGGGCCCGGGGCTGCAGGCTGCCCCAGTCGGGGGCCTTGCGGGCTCCTGGAACCAGGAATCAGAGAAGGGTAACTGGATCTGGCCGAGGATCCGGAGGCTGCTGGGGGCGGAGGGCTGCGATCGGGTTGCGGCCCCGCAGCGACTTTCCATCAGGCAGCTCTTTCTGCGTTGGGAAGGAGCCGGGCTGGGCGGGCGGGTCTGTGCAGTGGGTCTGGGGGCCCTGAGGTGGGGGACACGTGGGAGAGAGGCCAAGAGGCCCAGGGGCCAGGAGGCGGGGCACAGGGCCTGAGCCGTGGGCCTGGGCGGCCAGCCAGTGACAACCCGGAGGTGGGCGGCCCTCGGCGGGCGGAGTTCTCCAGCCGTGCAGGCCCCGGGGCTCCAGCCGCTGGTGTAGCCCAGGAGTGGCTGAAATCCAAGCTGGGGTAACAAAAGGCAGCCGCAGTCCCTAAGCCGGCACAGCTCTGATCCGCCTCCCACCCGCCCTCCGCTGCCCGCGGGCCATGTAAGAACTGCCCAGGGCCCCGCAGCCGCTGGTCAGAGGGCGGCGGGTCCATGACGCGGCCTGGCCTCTGGGGGACCTCGGGGGCTGCGAGCGCGCAGAGAGAGCCTCCAGGACCCCTCGCGGGGCTGCGGGCCGGCCCCGAAGATGCCCACCAACGGCCTGCACCAGGTGCTGAAGATCCAGTTTGGTCTCCTCAATGACACTGACCGATACCTGACAGCTGAGAGCTTCGGCTTCAAGGTCAATGCCTCGGCCCCCAGCCTCAAGCGGAAGCAGATGTGGGTGCTGGAGCCTGACCCGGGGCAGGGCGCCGCCGTGCTGTTCCGCAGCAGCCACCTGGGCCGCTACCTGTCAGCCCAGGAGGACGGGCGTGTGGCCTGCGAGGCCGAGCGGCCGGGTCGTGACTGCCGCTTCCTGGTCCTGCCGCAGCCCGACGGGCGCTGGGTGCTGCGCTCAGAGCCCCACGGCCGCTTCTTCGGCGGCACCGAGGACCAGCTGTCCTGCTTCGCCACGGCCATCTCCCCCGCCGAGCTGTGGACCGTGCACCTGGCCATCCACCCGCAGGCGCACCTGCTGAGCGTGAGCCGGAGGCGCTACGTGCACCTGTGTCTGCAGGAGGACGAGCTGGCGGCCGACAGCAACACGCCGTGGGGCGTGGACGCGCTCGTCACCCTCACCTTCCAGAACCGGCAGTACTGTCTCCGGGCCTGTGACAGCCGCTACCTGCGCAGCGACGGCCGCCTCGTCTGGGAGCCCGAGGCCCGAGCCCGCTACACGCTCGAGTTCAAGGCGGGCAAGCTGGCCTTCAAGGACTGCGACGGCCACTACCTGGCGCCCGTGGGCCCCGCCGCCACGCTTCGGGCAGGTCGGAACACTCGGCCCAGCAAGGACGAGCTCTTCGACCTGGAGGAGAGTCACCCGCAGGTGGTGCTGGTGGCCGCCAACCACCGCTACCTGTCTGTGCGGCAAGGTAACGCGGGCGCGGTGGGGCCAGCCGCGCGGACCTCGGTGTGGGGGCTCACGCGGGGGAGTGGCACCGTGTCCGTGTGGGTGGTGATAAATGGGGGGCAGTGGACGGGGCAGGGGGTGCGCCTTGGGCACACGTGTGGGGGCCGCTGGCTTCAGAGCCAGAAGGAGGGGGTCCCTTTCAGGACCACTGAGCCCTGGGCGTGCTGGGCAGCGGCTGATTGGGGGATGGGCAGTGCCCCGCAGGAGGCGGACAAGGCCCAGGCCGGCTGCTGCGAGGGACAGGGGGCTGGCCCCACACTCCCCACCCTCTCCTTCTCTTCTACTCCATTTTCTAAACTTTACAGGAAATTGGGGAGGGAGCTGAGGACAGGGTCAGGAGCCACCACGAGGGCGGAGGGCAGGGCTCCAGTGCCCACACCAGCCGTGCCTCACCAGTGGGGATCCTCCACCAACCCAGGAGTGGAGTGAGAGGGGACTTTGGGGTCCCTCCAGTCTGGTGGCCTCCCCCCCAGGGCCTGGGCTTCCTGGTGGAAGGCACGGTGTCTGGCCGGTGGGTGCAGCCTGGTTCTCTGTGAATCCTGGATCTTGGTCACCTGCCTCGTGTGCCCAATGGGCCTTTGCACGTGTGATCACACACCTACGAGGTGAACACGGGCAATTCCCACTTCCTTGAGAAGCCGCTGAGGTTCCAGAGTGGCCCCTAGCTGGGCCCGGGCCAGCAGTCATGGCCCTCTCTGGGCGTGTGGACCCTGACCTGGCCCCTGGTCCCGCCAGCAGAGGCCCAGCCACAAGCTCTTGGCGGGGGGGGGGGACAGTCCCGCTGTAGGTGTGGGGGCCCCGCCTGTAGTCAGGGTTCCCAAGGCCAGTCCTGCATGGGGACGGGCATCCAGCAAACCCCTCCCGCGCCCGTCTGGACTGTGGCCAAGTCCTGAGGCGCAACGGAGGACGGTCAGCCTTGTCCTTCCCAGCACGGGCCCCACGGGGCGGCCGCATGGCCCTGGCCTGCGATACGGCCCCTGTGGCCGGATTGTCAGTAAAATGCAGGCGATGGTGTGAAGGGCTTCCTCTGCGGGGTCAGAGGGGCCGTGGACATGACACCTGCACGCGGTCCGCTGGTGAGTAGGACCGCGGTGGCGCTGGAGGCGGTGACAGAGACAGTCTGGTGGTGGCGGCGAGGGGTGGTGCCGTCTGGACCACACTCCTGTCTCTGGACCGCCCTGCACCTGCCTGGCCCTCTCATGGGGGTCCCCGGCTGAGGGCGCAATCTGCCCTCCGCTGCCGAAGCCAGGCGCCCACGTTCGCTCCCTTTGCAAAAAGCCTGAGGGCATATAACTGACCCCGCCGCCCCCCCGCAGATGTTCAGAGTGGACCTGGCAACCAGTGGTTTGGGGAAGCAGGATGCGGCCCATCAGTCCTGGGGGTGCGGGCGGTGCCCCGGGCTCCGTGGCGGCAGGGCTGCGCGCTCTGCTGAGTGCCGGCGCCTGCACCCCAATGATACTGCTGCCCGGGCAGCCCCGAACCTGTCTTCTTCGGGTGTCTGGGAGCACCCGGCTGGCCTGCTTCCTTACCCACTATCTCCTTTGGCCCCATCGGCCAGCCTGCCTGTGTCTGCTGCAGCCACTGCTGCCTTCAGGGACACAGACTGTCCCAAATGGCTCAAGGACATGAAGTATCTCAATGAGCAGAAGTCTGGAGGCTCCGGGGCCGTGGGGTCCCAGGCCGCACCACTGCCGGCTCAGTGGTGTCATCAAAGCCCTTTGCTCTCTCCTCCTCATGGGGCCGCTCTCCTGGGACGGCGCTGATCTCGGGCTGGTGCCCTCGTGGGGACGCCAAGGGGCCGGCCTCAGAGGTGGTGACGGCGTGCGGCCCGGGCCTCCCTCCTCCCGCGGCACCTGCACGGGCAGCTCTCTCATCTCCTCGGTCTGTCTCCGTGTCACCTCCTCCAGGAGCCATCCCCGGCCAAGGCCCACAGCACCCACGGGCACTGGACCCTTTGTCGTCGGTTCTGGTAGTGCTGACGGTGGGGAGAGCGGCAGGGGCTCACTTAGTTCACCATTAGTGCTGATGGCACGGTGGGGAGGGCGCTGACCCGCGTGGGGGGACAGACCCTGATCTGAGAGGCCTTGGAGGAACAGCCTTGAGAGCTGGCCGAGAACCCCAGGTCTCAGCCTCTCTGGCACAGGCCCTGCCTCATGCCTGCCCTACCTTCCTGGGGACAGGCTTGGCAAGATCTGGCCCGACCCTCAGGCCCCCACTCCCTCTGGCTCCACCAGCTGGACACGCTGGAAGCCAGCCTCGTCGGGCAGCTCTGTGATGTGTCACACCCCTGGAAACAGGGGCGTGGTTCATGGGAAGATACTCGGGAGGCTCCGGGGCCTGCCCTCTGACCCCACCCCGGCATGAATGTCCCGTGTCCCCGTCCAGGAACCCAGGCAGAGCCTCAGATAGCCCTGCCCTCTCTCAAGGCTCCTGGGGGACCACACACGTGAGAGGGGGGCGGGGGAGGTGAGAGGGGGTCCAGCCTCTGCCTGGTGCCCAGGACCGGACCCCACTGTGCCCACCCAGTGACTTAGGAGGGAGTTATAAATAGAGGCTGGTGTAAGTCCTGGGTCGAGAGGGTAGCCGCAAGCAGATTACCCGCTGATTAGCAGAGGCAGGGGATTTGCTGGCACAGAAAGCCCGGCTTCTGGGGCTGCGGTAGGACTCAGGCCAAGGACCTTCAGGGAACCGCACGTAGGAGATCTGCACCGAGCCCATGTGGCCGTGGGGGCCCCCGCCTCCCAAACCTTAACTCCGAAGGGTTCTCGGTGAGAGCCCCTCTGCCTCCAGGGTTGCCCCCGACTCTGCTCTTCCCCATCTCTCTGCTCCCCGACCCCCACCCAGGGAGAGGCGTGAGGGGCTTCCCATGTCCTCCCTCCAGGGGTCAACGTCTCCGCCAACCAAGACGAAGAACTGCATCATGAGACCTTCCTGATGCAAGTTGACCAGGAGACAAAGAAGTGCGCCTTCTATTCCAGCACCGGGGGCTACTGGACCCTGGTCGCCCACGGGGGCATCCAGGCCACCGCCGCACAAGTGTGAGTGCATCCCCACCGCCACAGCAATTCACTGCCACCGCCACCATCTCTGTCACCACCATCACCACCACCGCCGGTCACCACACCTGTCACTACCACCACCACACCTGTCACCTCCCCCCCACCTCTGTCACCACCATCACCAGCACCGTCACATCACTTCCATCTCCAGAGGCATCACCACCATTGTCACCTCCCTCTGCACCAGGGAAGAATGCCCACTGGGGTGAGGGGCAGCTCCTAACGGTGGTGGGTGTGTCAGGAAGGCAAGTGCTTGTCCCCTGCCTCCCCCCCCTGTCTTTTCCAGTTCTGCCAACACCATGTTCGAGGTGGAGTGGCGCGGCCGGCGCGTGGCACTCAGGGCTAGTAATGGGCGCTACGTGAGCATGAAGAAGAATGGCCAGCTGGCGGCCACCAGCGACTTTGTGGGTGAGCGGGCGCGCCCCGCCTGGCCTGGGAAAGAGGGCTGGCTCTCTCCCCAGAGACCCCGTCCCTACTAAGAATCCGCTCCTCCCCTGAATAACTGCGGCCACAGTGCTGGGTGACAGTCACCCCTGCTGGTCAAGAAACTGCTCCGGACATCAGGGAGCAGTCAGAGCCCAGAGCGCCCTTACCGCCGCTGCGCATCTGGGGGACCCGGGGCGGGGAGGCGGCAGGCGCCTTGCCAAGGCCGCGTAAGGCAACGGCGGTGGCAGATGGGCCCTTTACGTGCCCCACCCGCCTCGCCGACCGGGAAGGCGGCAGCGCTGGGCCAGCCCTCAGTCCCCGCCCCCACCAGGTGAGGACGAGGAGTTCATTCTCAAGCTCATCAACCGGCCCATCCTCGTGCTCCGGGGCCTGGACGGCTTCGTCCGCCACCGTCGCGGCTCCAACCAGCTGGACACCAACCGCTCGGTCTACGACGTCTTCCACCTGAGCTTCAGCGACGGCGCCTACCACATCCGAGGTGCGGACCGGGGTGGGGGGCGCGGTGATCGCAGGGGAGGGGGCGGGCGGGGGCGGAGAGGACGCCCGCCGACCGCGTCCCCGCCCCCAGGCCGCGGCGGCGGGTTCTGGTACACGGGCAGCCACGGCAGCGTGTGCAGCGACGGCGAGCGCGCCGAGGACTTCCTCTTCGAGTTCCGCGAGCGCGGCCGCCTGGCCATCCGCGCGCGGGGCGGCAAGTACCTGCGCGGCGGCGCGTCGGGGCTGCTGCGCGCGGACGCGGACTCGCCCGCGGGGGCGGCGCTCTGGGAGTTCTGACGCGCGGCCGCCTGCCCCCCATTAAACCGTGTCTCACGCAGCGGCCGGCGGGCTCCGTGGCGCCACCGGGCGGGGAGGGGGGTCCGCGGAGGGTCTGCACCCCAGCCCCGGCGGCCGCTGCGCCTCTCCGTCCCTCAGCGCTGGGCGCTGGGCCGGGACGCCGCCCCTCCCACCCAGGGCAGGCACAGCCCGGACCTCCTCTGGCTCCGCCTTGGCACTCCCCCCCCCCCAGCTGCTGTCACGTGCTGGCCACGCAGCCGCTCCCCAACACCAGGGGGAAGAGACCCCCTTCCACCCAGCGGGACGGTCCCAGGCCCCTCGTGTTGAAGCTTAAAGGGGCTTTGGGGTGAGGTGCCTGCACACACTGGTCTCCCCCTCAACGGGCAGGGTTTTAGGAAACCCCGGAAGCAAAAGCGACCCCGCCCCTCCCAAGCAGTACTATGTATGGCTAACCCTGGGGGGGAGCCCCTCTCAGCCCCTCCACCCACGTGGTTGCTACTGGGCCCAGGAAGGGCGCTCCAGGCCCCCTATTCCCACCGCACTGCTCCACTCACAGACTCCGAAACTCCGCGCCCCCAGGCTGGCCTCCCCGTGGCCGGCTGGATACCAGGAGAGGGTCTGTGGTTCACCAGCTGGCACCCAGCACTCCCCAGCCCTCCAGGACCCCCACTCAGGCCAATTCCCCTTGGATGGGCTGGGTGACATAGGCGGTCAGAGGTGAGAGCCGAGGGGGAGACAAAGAACCTGGGGGGTGGGGGAAGGGCTGCCACACAGCAAGTAGCCTAGAGCCTGAGGGGAGGGACTAGGGCAGATGCCCGATGGGCCCTGAGGCCTACATCCCTCCCCAGATCCAGGGTAGCCCCTGCCCTAGCCTGGGGGCCGGAAGCCCCGCCCTCTCCCCCAGGGAGTCCAGCCAGGGTGGGCCAGTTGGGACTGGGGCACTTTGGGGAAGGGGCTCAGGGGAGGGGGTGCAGAGGGGATGCTCTGGACCAGAGAGGGAAGGAAGGGAACCCCCTCCCCCCCCCCCCCAGTCCTCTGTGGCCTGGTCGGCTCCTACCCTCACAGCCTTGAGTACATGGAAGGGCTGGACCCAAGTTGGGAGTTAGCCCTCTGAAACCACCCACGGAGCCCAGGGGAGGCAGAGGCGCGAGGCCCGGCCTGCGCTGCCCCCTGGTGGCATCCAGGGCAGGGGGGTTGGGGGCTCACCTGCTTAGGGCTCACCACATGCAAGAAGACAACGGGCCTGTAATCGCAGGAGACCATTCCCCTCTGGGGTCCCCCGACTCCCCTTTGCTGGCCTTGGTCAGACAGTACACTAGGCCTCAGACACTCGCTGAATGGAGCCCACACGGCCCGGGGCAGCGCTGGAGAGTGCCTGGGTCCCCGGAGGGGCCAGCTGGGGTCGCACTAAGTGCCTCAGCACCCCCGGGATGAGAAGCAGAGTGAGTGGAAGACGTTCTCTAGTGGCTCAGAGCTACGTGCGGGGGACAGAACCACAAGCCGCGGGACACCTGGTGCTCAGCGTGGCATTCCCTCCCTGGCGGGGCACCAATGGCACCCCAGCACACGAGGCTCCCCAGGCATCCAGCTGGGCCGAGGTCTGTCCCGCGGCCCGGGGCCCATTGGCTGTCATCCTCCTGAAGACCTCAGCTGACCCCCAAGCGTTCTACATGGTCTCACTGTCTCTGCTCTTGACTTGCTGGCCGTACGTGTAGCTTTTCTCCATTTCTGGAGACTGCGTGGTCGACCTGTCCCTGCACCCACCCCACCCAACCAGGGGCCTCCCGCCACCCGCCGCCACTGCTTCTCCATCCCCAGAAGGCCCAGTGCTCAGGCCTCAGGAGGGGAGCCTCGTGAAGGGCCCGGCAGAGGTGGCACGCTGGGGACCAGGGACAGCCGAACGGCGCCTGGTGCCGGGGGCGGCGGTCCTGGCGCTTCTCCTCCCACACACGGCGAGCCCACTGCCTCCGTCACTCCTCCCTCCACCCTGGGAGCGGCCTCCAGGGTGCGGTCCGTGGGGCGACCACCCACTCTCAGGAGCACCACACCAGCCCCTCCCTCCTCGGAGACATCCTTGGTCCTCCCCGGGAGGGACTCGTGTGCCCTGGAGGTGGGGTGGGCACTCCCCCCCAGTGCTGGGGGCTTCGCTGGCCCCTAGGACCACAGAGAGGCCACTGTGGGGTTCACCCAAGCATACCCGGGGGGAGGCCCAGAAGTCAAAGCTGCCACCCCACTGAGGAAGAGGGGAAGCAGAAATAAAATACCGCTGGCGCCAAGGCAGCTAGACACAGAGTGGACTTGTCTTGCGGCAGGGGGGGCCTCGCAGACCCCAGGCGCAGAGGAGCACCACGTCACAGTCCAGAGGAAGGTCACCCTCCCCAGTTGTTAAAGTGTCAGCACCAGAATGGGAATCAAGCCCGGGAGGAGGGAGGCGGCCGGGGGACCCTGGAAACAATGCACAGTGCTCGGCGCTGAGTGTGGCCTCACAGAGAGCAGCTACTGGGAGCGGGCTCCAGCCCCCGGGGCGTCCATCCCGCTGCAGAGCTCAGCCTCTGCGGAGAAGCAGGGCTGACGGGCCCACCGGGGGTCTGAAGGGTCTGTGGGCAAGTGGGCGGCCCGCCCCCAGAAACATTCTCAGGGGCCTAAGCAGGCCATGCGACGATGCCGCCATTCTGGGGTCTAGACCCCGATTCCGGGCGCAGGAGACGTCGCCGGTCCGGCTCCGGTGCTCCAGGGTGGAGACGCCCAGCGAGGCCAGGTGCAGCGGGGCCGACGGGCAGCTGCTGGCGGGAAAGGCGCGATGTGGGGCGTCTCAGGCCAGGCGGGCGGGGAGCAAGAGCAGGGCCCAGTGCCCCGCAGGGCAGACAGACACCACCTCAGCGCCCGGAAACGAAGCGCTAGGCACGCCACCTCCTCCAGGCACCACTCCCCGCCCCCAGAGCAGCCCAGTGCCCTGCGTTCTGTGCGGCGGCCAAACCCACCTGCACCACCTCCCACCCATCTACAGCCAGTGTCAGGGACCGGAATCAGTCCTTTCTCCGTTAAAGAACGGCAGCACCCGAGCTGCGGCAGCTCGGCACCAGGGGTGCCAGGGCCCACCTGGAGGGGGCGTCACACCAGGAGGAGGCTGGGGCTGCGCAGCTGCTGGTACACCTGCAGCAGCCGCTCGGCCGTGGCGCACGAGCTCGCTTGGTCTTCGGTACTCAGCCGGTCCCGCAGCGTCTGCACCTCCCGCAGCAGCGTCTGCAGGGGGGAGGCAGCACTCAGACCCCCACCTCCCTGCCGGGCACAACCGGGGCCCCTCTGCGGGACTCCCATCATTCACGAATCCCACTTGGGAGGAACAGTCCCCACTCCCCAGGTAGCAGGGGGAACCAGCAGGAGCCAGATGTAATGACACCCACTCTGTCCCCCTCCTGGGCCTCGGCTGTGAGCTCTGGGCAGGCCCAAGTGCTGGGGACACCTGAGGCCTATGTGTGCCCCCCGCCCTCACTGGCCAGGCTGGGGGAGGATGATGAGGGGCCTCACCTCGTGGTTGACCTGGATCTGGTGGAGATACTGGACACGGAGGTCAGGTGGGCTGGAGCTCTGGGCAGCGTGCTCCACAACCATCCTCTGGGGTAGAGGGGGGAGACAAGGGCAGGTGGCTGGAGAGGACACTTCCCAGCCCCATCTGGAGGGGGTGCCCGGGGCTCCTCCAGCCCCCACCTCCAGGGCCCCTCTGCATTTTCCACTCCAGGCCCAGCAGTTTACTCGCAAGTAACGTTCTCCTCGCTTCCTGCCCCTCTGCTGAGCACCTATCTTCCTTGTCCTCAAAGAGCTGCCTCCTGCCTGCCCTTCTCTCATCCTGTGTCAGGCCCGGTGCCCGCTGCCCTCACGGGGGCCACCCAACCTGCCCTGTTCGCACGTCCACTTGGAATGGCTTACTTTAGGGCCGCTTCTTGTCATGCTTTCTGGGGAAACCATGGGAGCTCCAGGCAACCTCTGGGAGCTTAGATCCAAACCCCCGGGGCCGGCTGGAACGGGGTGGTCCCCAGGACAGTCTGGGGCAGGGAGGACCCTGCTGCACAGCAGATCACATGCTGGGTCCACAGTGTCGGCAGCTCCCTGTCAGGAGCCTAACCTGCCCCCAATTCATATGTGGAAGTCCCGGCCCCAGCAGCTCAGCACATGACCACTCGGAGCTGCGCACATGTACAAGGTAGGGGAGGCCACATACGCGGGCCCTAAACCACCATGAGCCGCAGCCCCGTGGGAAGTGTGCAGGCAGGCGCAGACGGCAGCGGCGGAAAGACCCGGCGGAACACTGGCGTCTGTGCGCCTCGGAGGGGCCTGTCTCCAGCACTCAGGTCCTGTCGGGGCCCAGGCTGTGGTTGTCATGGCAGCACTGGGACACGAATGTGCCCTCCCAGCCAGGGGTCGGGTCAGCATGCTCCTTCCCTAGTGCCACATTAAGCATCCAGGTCCCGGCTGCCATGCTCGGCATGTCCGGAGATGGCCTGGCAGCAAGGAGGGGACGGTCAAAGCGGATCCTCTCTGGGCAGAGGGAGCGAGAGTCGGTCTGCAGGCTGCTGTCCCCGGCGGGCAGAGACCCCTCAGGATTAGATCCCCGAGCCGCCGGTGCCACGGCAGCCTAGCCGCGCTGTGTGGGGTGAGCGCTGGGGTGACAGGCTCCTGGCTCCCTGGGGCACGCTGGGGGGTCTAGCACAGCACCACTCAGGGCCGTGTCGAAGCCTAAATGCCGAGACTGCGGGTTCTCGGGTTCCCAGATGGGGGGCCGGGGGGGAAGGCTGGGAACGTGCACCGTAAGCTCCCAGGCGGGGCTGCTGCCAGGGCCACTGAAGAGCTGTCACAGCTGGCTGGTGGCTGCCACTGCAGACCTTCTGGGAGCGCCAAGGGTGAGGAGACGGGCCAGCCAACCCCGGAGCCGGGGCTCTGCCCGGCCCAGGGCACCAGGTGACGGATTCCATTTGGAACTCAAGGACAGCACGGTGGCAGCTTCCCCTCATATGGTGGGTGGCAAAATGGGCCCTAGAGGCGTCGGAGGCTGGCCACCACTCCCACTTTCTTGGCAGAGATGTGGAGGCTCAGAGTGCAGACAGCTTGTCCCAGGACCCCCGCTCAGGGCATTGCGCCCCAGGGCATGGCCTCTCGGCCCAGCCGGGCAAGTGTGGAGACTGGACAGGAGCACGACAGGTGGCACACGGACCTTCTTCCTTTGACGTGGCACTCACGCGGGTTCAGGGGCACAATGGGGGGCCGGCGGCACACCAGATGGCGGGGTTCCCAAAGTGCCATCAGCAAAGCTGCCCTACTCGCCCCCTGCTGCCCACAGCTCACCCACACGACACACGGCGCACAAGCAGAGGAAGGACGGTCATCCTGCAACCCCCCCCTCCCCCCCCCGGGCAGGCCCACGCACCTGCAGACGCCCCACGACAGCATGGTGTGCCTGGCACAGGCTGGCCAGAGAGGGGCTCTCCACTTGGATCTCCACGGCCTGCAGGGGCCCTGCTGCGCCCAGGTGGGTCACCGTCACCTGCAACACAGGAGGAGCCTCACTGCCCACGCCCGGCCCTGCCCCGCCCCACCCTGGGGGAAGCTCCCAGGAGGGGCCCTGCTCCCTAGTCTGGGCGGCCCCCCTGCACCCTGGCGCAGAGCGAGGGGCAGAAGGGCTCCCCAGCCTGGGTCTCCCCACCTGCTAACTTGTGCCTGAGAGCCGGCCAGCCCCCACCCGGCCAGCCACAGCCCGTCGGGAATGGTGGTCTAGAAAGCATCCCACTCCCTCGGGTCTACAGGGCAGAGACTCCACCCCCACTCCGCTGAGGACAGCCCACACCAGGCATCCTGCATCACCTGGCAGCGGGGCCAGGGTTCCAGATGTGAAAATGAGAGCGGAACGGATGCCCAAAGTCAGCCAAGTGCCCCCCAGGAAGTTGTAGGCACACCAAGCTCAGGATGAACCCCTGGCATGGGCAGGCCGAAAGCCGGGACACCCCAGCTCACTCCCCACACAGGTCCCAGCGCCCCAAGGGCAGAGCCACTGTCCCTGGCAGCTCCTCCTTCTGCAGCCTGGGGGACGTGCTGGGACTGTGGGTGCTCACCGGGCTGAGCGCCGGCCCTTTCTACCACCTGGGCCCAGAACCGCCCCGGGACGCCCCAAGCCACGCGTGCTGTCTGGCCTGAAAGGCCGTGCGGTGGGCGGCCGCCTCCTGGGGGACAGGTGTCCAGGCGTTCTGGGTCTCTGTGAGCCTCCATCGCTGGATTCTAGGAGTCTGCTGGGAGTGACCCCGGGCCTGCCGCCAGGAGCACCTCGGGAGGGAAGGCGAGGGCGAGAGGGCTCGCATCTCTTCGCCCCTGCGGGGCGGGGCTTCGTGGTTCAGGGACTGGGGTCAGTGGGTGCTACTCCCGGGGTACACACTGTTGCCAAGCGGGGGCGCCCGGCCACGCATTCCAGCAGCGCGCAGGGCCGTCCCCACAGGGGCCTGAAACGTGAGGGCCACGCTGCCACGGGCCCCGCGAAGGCTGTCCCGGCACAAGCGCGCATCAGGTGGTGCACGTCAGAAACCTCTGGGGGGCCCGACACTGATTCCTCGCAAGCAGCCCAGAGGTACCGCAGGCCCGCGGACGCCGTGCTGGAAACCAGCACCGCGACACTACTTCCCCAGAGAGCCGACCCCTAGCTTGCCTCTCGGACAACAAGGTGGAGGTCAGTGCCGTCGGGGGCCACTCCCTGGACGGAGGACAGCAGTCGGGCTCTCACCACGTCCAGGGCGCTGTTCTCGGCGAGCAGCCACTGCAGGGCGGCGCAGCCCAGGGGCACGCCTGGTGGAGAGAGGCAGTGCAGGGAGCTGGCGAGGGTCCTGGGAGAGGGAGGGGCCCCGCGTCCACGGGCCGGAGCCAGGCCACGAGCAACACCAACCTGGCTGAGCGGCCCCCAGGGCGGCCCTCAGGAGCGCTGCCGACACCTTGATGGTGGCCACCGACGGGGGCAGGAACTTGGCCCGCAGGGAAGCCGGCCCTGCCGGCTCGCTGCGCGGCCCCAGGCAAGCTCCCAGGAAGGTGTCCACGGGGTCGCCAGTGGGGCGGAGCAGGCTGGGCGCCTGCGCGGGAGGCGTGGCCAGGCCGGGAAAGCGCAGGCACTGCAGCATGTCCACCGTGTGGTCGCTCAGGGGCAGGCAGATGCCCTCCTGCTCGGGCAACATGTCAGGGGGGCATCCGTCCAAAGAGGGGTCCTCAAGAGAGTCCGAGGAGGCGAGGGCCCTGCCCAGGACCTCCCTGAGGCTGTAGTGGAGTGCACAGGCCACCGTCATAGGCAGGTCCAGCGTGCCGTCGTCACTGGGACCCAGGGTGAGTGTCACCTCCCGCTGCTCGCCGGGGCCCAGCCGGTCCACAGGGATGGTGTAGGTGGTGGCCGAGCCGGCCGGGTCCGGGTCCGAGGCGCGGGAGCCGGTGAGCACCTGCACGCACCAAGTCCAGCCCCGCCCCAGACTGAAGCCACTGCCATTCTGCACCCGGCAGGTGGCCGTCAGCACATCCTGCAGCTGCGCGCGGCTCCAGGCAGTGGTGACGGTGCACGAGATGGGCCTGGGGCCCTCCCGGCTGGCCAGCAGGACGCAGCTCACGTTCATGGCTTCATTGAGGCACGTGAGGGCCTCGTTGCGCTGGTCAACTGCCTTCTTCAGGGAAGACACTCTGGGGAGAACGAACAGGGCAGCTCAGGCGCGGGCATGGACGTATGCCAAGTGACCCCGTGACGTGCGCCAAGTGAGGAGCAGGCCCCTGCCTCGGGGAACAGCTCTCCGTTCCCACCCTTCTGGGACCCTCTCGAAGGTGCCCCAGCGGGCCAAGCGAAGCCCCCTCTCAGGCAGGAGGGCCGCAGGGGACAGAGGTGGAGCTGGCGGCACCCCCACCCGGCCCGCCTGGCCTAGTCCACCAGGCTCACAGCCACGGCCAATCTTGTCAGGGCCACGTGGGTCAGGGGGTGCCACCGCAGGGCTGAAGCCTATAGATGTCACCCAGGGCCACACAGAAGGGCAGGCAAGGGCTGAGGGGCACCTACTTTCTCTCTGAAGGGGTCAGAGGAAGAAGCCGCTGGGGCCTTTCCTGAGACAGGGGGCAGAGACCTCTGAGGGGAGGGGTCCCCTGGGGGAGCTGCGGAGTCGGCAGTCTCCCTGCGGGCAGTGAAGAGGGGTGGCCAGGGCCCAGGACGCGGCAGAGGTCCCTTCATCCTCCGAGGCGGCCACACAACACGGCATCTGGGGCTCTCACCAGGGTCAGAGGCAAAGTAATGGGCCTGGCCCAGACCGACACCGCCGCCCCGGACCTCGTCCTCCCAAAGGCACCAACCCCGTAAGGACACGTACGGGCCCCTGCTCGACCCAGGCAGCCCCGCTGCTTACCTCTCAGAGACGGTCCCGATTCCAGAGAGTAGTTCCTTAATTTTCTGGCCAGTATTCTCCACCGTCCCTTGAGGGGGGCAGGGCGCCTCAGAGCTCAGGTCCAGGCTGCAGGTCATCAGGCGGCCCCTGGCAGACAAGGCCAGGAGCCTGGTGCCACCTGAGGATGGACACCCATGGGGCCTGGTCAACGGGTGAGGAGGGGCAGGCTGCTGGAGGCACAGGACAAACGTGGTCAGAAGCCAGTACCCGGGTGAGAGAGAGGGTCCTGGCGATGGCCCTGAAGAGACGCAGGATGACCGAAGAGCCCTGGATGTGGGCCCAGCAGGGGGGTTGGTGGGGGGGCAGAGGTACTGCCCACATCCACCTTAGGCACATGGCGTGCGGGCCACCGAGTCAGCCAGACGCAGCTCTGCCTTTGAGGGGCCCCCACGGCAAAGCTGCCTCCAGACGGAAGGGTGCCGCACAAGCCCTTCGTCATCACTCCGCACTCACTGGGACCTTCCTGGAAACCTGCTACCTCTCTAGCATGTTCCATGCCCCACCCTACCCCTGGGCTCCTGGGGGGAAGCCTGCTACCTTTCTAGTACATTCTACTCCGCCCCTGGGCTCCAGGGGAGCCTCCAGGAGACAGGCTCCACCTCCCACAACTGTGTGCTGGTCCCCCAGGCCCAGGGCTGAGGCAGAACAGCGGGGCACAGAGCGTGCACAGGCCGAGCCGCTGCTGGGTGCTGCCATCCACAAGGCCCTCTTTCCCTGTGGTCCGGACACTGTTGAGCACCGTCCACGCAGGCGTCAGGGCCTCGTGGGCTGTCGTCATGTGAGTGTGCGCTGGGGGTGGGGGCTGGCTCCACTTTGCTAACCACAGTGCTGGGCAAACATGGCAAAAACCCTCCGTGCTCCATCTGGGGAAACACAGAGGCAGAGCTCCGGGACGCCGCCCGCTCCGGGGCGGAGGGGACTCAGCCGCAGGCCACTCGGGAAGCAGGGCGGGCATTTTCCTGCCTTCAAAAAACACCATCTGCCTCTCCCTGGACCACCCACATGAGACCTGTCAGGGAGATGCTCCCACCCTGGGTCACCCAGGTGCAGATCCCACCCAAGGAGAGCAGCCAGCGGCGGCCGCTGCCCACACAGGCCACACACCACCAGGCACCCCGTGACCCGAAGGAAAACCAGCGTCAACCCCCAGGCTCCACTCGGTGGGGAAACACCCGCCGGTCAGGTTTATGAAAGGCGCTAAGGGACTGAGATGGGAGGGTGGCCCGGCTGCAGGGGAGAAGACAGCCACACAGAGAGTTCCACCCCAGCACCACACGCTTTGGTTTTCCAGGTTTACACGGCTGCTCGTACCTCCAGGCACCTCGGATAACACCGAGAGCGTGACGACGCTGCACACGCCCAAGCTGGCTGGACACAGCAGCGAGGGCAGGCTTCCTGGGCCCCTGTCAGGCTGCACGGGGTCCGGGGGGGCGCCTCCCCGAGCCAGGTCCACGACACAGAGGCCGGAGGCGGTGCTGTGGTACACACGGCCGTCTCCGCCGCAGGCTGCGCACAGCACGGGCCCCGGGAGCCGGTACTCCTGCAGCTCTGGCGCCACAGCCCCGGCCTCATCACAGCTGGCCTTGACGGCCAGCACCCGGCCGCAGTGACCAAGCGCCACTAGGCAGTCAGGGTGTGTCTCCTCCATGTCCTCGGCCGGTGACTCTGTCCTTAAGGCTCCGATGAAAACAACGGGTTCCTCCAGGTGATGTAGGATCTTGACAAGGGCCTTCGGGTCACCAGGGGCCAACCTGGAGGTGACCAGAGTCTTCAAGACCACACAGCAGAGCTGGCCATCGGGGAGACCGCAGAGGACCACAGGTGATTCCAGGAGGGAGGCATCAACTCCAAAGAGCAGCCCGAAAAGGGCCCGTTCCAGCACAAAGCCCCCAGAGCGCCGCGTACGGTTGCACGGCCCGCTGCAGCCTGGTGGTGACGCACAGCACAGCACTGGGAGGAAGTGGGGGGCTGCAGGCTCCCCCAGGCTCCCAGCCGGAGGGCTGGAAGTGGACAACTCCACCTCGCCGATCTGGCCCGGGGGTCTGGCATCCTCCCCTGGACAGGGACACCCGAACAGCTGTACCTTCCACTGGGTGGGACCCTGTGCCAGGGTGATCAGCATGTCATCGAGCACAGCGAAAGCGCACAGTGTGGCATCGGGGAGGATGCAGGCATCTGGGTCCACGGGGCTCACGGGGCAAGGGGGCTCACCGTCCTCACTGTCCTCATCCGCGTCCCTGTCGTCCCCGGCTCCTTGGCTCACAGACCTTCAAGAACGAGGGAGCTGTCGGTCAGAACGTTCATGAATTCTCTTCCCAAGAAACCACGGGTGAGCACACAGGGCGCAGTGTCTCCACAGGGAGTGACCTTGGTGGCTGTTACAGCCTGTCAGCACCCTGCGAAACGCCCCCCCAGGGAGCAGCCGGCCTGCCGCCTGCCCTCGGACTCTTCTGACCATTCACCCAGGGGCACACGGGACGGGATGCATCCAAGCTTCCAGAACGGGATGCCAAAGGAAAATTCCCATCAGTGCAGCTGTGAGAGGTCCCAGGGCCTCGTCTCTGAATCGCAGCCCCCACCTTTTCACGTCCTAAACCAGCAATCAGCAGGTACCTGTGTCCAGGTTCTGCACTGGTACCTGGGAGAGGCCTAACTCCTCCCTAACTGCTGACTCAGGGTTCGGGGTGTTTTGGGTGTGACTGCTAACCACAGAGACCCCCCCTAAAGGGTGTGTCACACCAGAGGGGCCAGGGTCCTACCCCAGGCTGCACACTCTGCAGCCTGAACCTCGTTTAGTGCGGATTCTCCTCCAGCAGGAGCCTGCTAGAGAACGCACATGCCGGGGGTCGGGAGCGCCCTGGGCCCCCCCCCAGCCCTACAGATGAGGGCCGGTGGGTGCTCACTCTGAACCTGCTCCGGGGCAAGCAGAAGGCACAGAAGCGTGTTTGAGTAGACAGAGTAGGGAGGCCACGGTCACAGACAACCAGAGTCCAGCTGAGACCGTGTCAGCCTCCGCCACGAGTGCTGCCCAGCGACCGCTCTTCACCTGCTCGCCTGGTCCAACGACAAGCAGTAGATGCCTTTCTGGGCGCACAGGGCGTAGAGCGCCCTGCGGGGGGTCGAGAGCTCCAGGTGCCACACCCGGCCAGGGAACCTGTACACAGCCTGGACATCGGGGAGAAGGCAGCGTCAGGCCGGCCGCCAGAAGGACCGAGGGGAGGAGGAGGGCAGCACCCAGTCCTTAAATAAGCTCCTCAAAAGCGCTGGCCCCTCCCAAAAAACCAGGATCCCCCACGTCCAAGTCTCCTCACCCCCTACATCCTGTCGCCTAGCCCCGCCCCCTCGCCCCGGAGGGCCTGTCCCCCGTGTCCTCCCCGGACCCTGGGGTCCACACACCCGACTCCTCCCCGCACTCCCCTTCCCGGGACCCCCCCCCCCCCAGGACCGCCCCCTCCCCGCCCCTCGCGGGCCCGAGGCCGCCGCCCGGCGCTCACGGTCAGCAGCCTCCCGTCCTGGTCGTAGACGTAGACAAGCTCGCTCCCGGTGGACACGAAGATCTCGGCCCCGTGGCACAGCACGCGGGGCTTGCCCGCCGCCAGGCCCCCGAGCGGGCAGCGGAAGCCCGCCAAGTACTGGACCCGTGGCGCGAAGCCGGCCATGGTGCCGGCGGAGGCTCGGGGGCGCGGGGCGCTTTACGGCCGCCCGCTAGGAGGCGCGACCTCCGCCGTAAAGTGGTCCGGGCGGGGGCGGGGCTCGGGGGCGGGGCCAGAAGGCGGGGGCGGGGTCCAAGCCTGGGTGGTGGGCCGGAAGGCCACGCCCCTGCGAGGAAGCTGGTGGACCCAGAGGTTTGGCAAAGGGCCCGCGAGTTTAGAGCCAAACGCGGGAAACCCCAGGGCCTGCCCTCGAGGATCCCGCCCGTCCGCCGCGCGGCCCCAGGCACCCTCGTAGGGGGGAACCCCGCGGCACCTCCCACGCCGGTGCGGCGCCTGGGGGATCGTTGGCAGGGACCGAAGTCTCGTCGCGCTTCCCCCGTACGCCGTGGAACCGCGCTGGCTCCGGGACTCTGCTAGTACTCGGGCTTCCATAGGCCGGGGCTGGAACCCCGGGGGGCCCCCAGGGCCAGCGGAACGCCTCCTCTGGGCAGGCGGTCCGCTCCTAAAACGATTTTGTGGGGTCTTAGGGTGCGGTTGGACTCCACAGATAAGTCCAGGGCTCCCAGGGCTCCAGTCGTTTCAGGCCTGGGGATGGGTCACCTCTCTCTCAGCCCACCCCGCCCCCAGGGTTTGAGCCACAAGCTGTTAAGGGGGTGTGTTAGTTTGACTGGACAATGGGGGCAAAGAATCATGAAGAGGGTACGGCTAACCAGTAATCGGTCTGGGGGGGGGGAGGTGAAGCCGGGGTGAGACACCCCTCCCCCTCACCACCATGGCTGCTCCCTCCATAGTCCCTGGGGCTTTGGAGGCGCTCACCAGAGAAGAGCCAGGAGCTCTCTTCTGGATGAGTTAGGAGACCAACGAGTCCCTGAAAGGTGGCTGCAGATGGGAGGTCAAGTACATGCCACTCCTAGCCAATGGGAGAGTCTCCAAGACCACTCAGGAGGGTGCGGCATCTGTGGGGTGTGGCCAAGCACAGTACGGTGAAGGGGCAGCTGCTAGCTGTCCCCTGGGCTTGGAAGTTAAACCGCCATCACCGCCGCTGTCGGCCTTGCTGAGGTGGACAGGCCCCCCCCTCCCCTCGCCCAGGCAGTGGCCGGCCACCGCTCTACCGTTTCTGGATGCTGGTTGAACACATGAATGTGCCCCTTGGCAGTCTGTTTGCCCTTTTGCTCCCAGGTGAAGTCTAGGCTGGAAGCCCTGCCCTGCCCCTAGCCCTGATAATGGGACCAGAGAGGAGAGAACAATTCGCACTAGGACTT
This sequence comes from Helogale parvula, assembly GCA_004023845.1. Classification (NCBI taxonomy): domain Eukaryota; kingdom Metazoa; phylum Chordata; class Mammalia; order Carnivora; family Herpestidae; genus Helogale; species Helogale parvula. The sequence continues at coordinate 19,477 of PJEM01013221.1, forward strand.
CATTGTTGGTCATTCGTGTCATTTTTTTTTTTTTTATTTTTGAGAGAGACAGTGAGCCAGCTGGGGTGGGGCGGAGGGACAGAGGATCCGCAGCAGGTTCCACGCTGACAGCGGAGAGCCTGATGTGGGGGTGGGACTCATGAGCCTCGAGATCATGGCCTGAGCTGAAGTTGGACTGAGCCACCCAGGCACCCCATAGGCCTTCATAATTGGGCAGTGGGGGCAGGCAGGGCCCAAGTCTTCTCCACAGTCTGACCATGCCCCTCCTGAACTGCCCGCTCACACTTGCTCCCATCCCGTCCGCCGAGGCTGCTCCCCGACACGGAGGGGCTGCCTTATAAAATGTGAGCACGCAGGGAAGTGGATCTAGGAGGTGGGCTGAGCTGGGCAGGCCTCACTCCCCAGGTTTAGCCTTTGGCTGGCCAGGACGACCCTGCAAGCTCTGTTGGGCCAAGTCACTCCTCCATCCCTCTCCCTCTGTTCAGGGGGCCAGCAGGCTCCTGGCCCCAAGCCAGGGAAGCCCTCACTGTGACATGAGGATTTATGAACATGACTATCTAAATACAGAGGGGGGCCCTGGTTGCAGACCCCTGGTTTATAGACATGAACATGGGCTGAAGGCCAACAGCCTCTCACGTAGGGGTGCAAGGTGCACACTCCCATCAGTGCTCTCTGCCAAACCTGGGGGCAGTCCTAAGGTCAAATGACACCTGCAGCCTGGGGGGAGAAGCCCTGGTGTGTGCAGGGCAGCAGCAGGCCCTGCTGAGCACTCCTCACAGGCAGCATGTCCCCTCGGCTTGGTTTCCCGAGGTGGGGGTGGCTCCCCTCAGATCCAGCCATTCCAGCAGCCCGAGGCACACGAAGGGCGGGGCATGGCAGTGACCCCAACGTGGAGGCTGTGGCTGCTGGGGAAGCCAGGCCCAGAGGCACCGAGGGCCCCCTGATGTCAGCTGGTCCAGGGAGCTGTGAGTCACGTGGCCCAAGGACTGGGTGGTGCGGAGAGATGTATGTGAAGGCCTGGGGGCAGCCATGTGGCTGGCAGGCAGGGAAGCCACTGCTCTCCTCCTCCACTGGATGACACACCGGAAGTCTGTGCCAAGGAGCCCGGGCAGGGGAGAGGGCTCCACATGAGGACAGTGACGTGCAGAGAAAAGTGAAGTCACACAACAGGAAGCAGACCAACCTGAAGTCAGGAGCTCGGCGCGCAGGGAGGGGCCTCAGCGCCCGGAATGACAAACGGGGAGCTTGACGGTCACTTCAGGTGTTTTATTAGTTTCCCGGCAGGGCCGGAGTCCAGGTAACGCTAACGCAAACCCAACTGACGCACCCCTGCAAGCCCCAAGTGGAGCTGAGCGCGAGCACCAGGAGCGGACTGGTCAAAGGCGGCCGGGGCCTGGACAGGCGAGCACGAGGTGGCCCTCGCCTGGTGACGGGAGGGTGCGGGTAGGGCTGGAGGACCCTGCCCTGGGTGAGAGGAGGTGGCTGCATGCCGGTGGCCAAGGCCATGCCCCCCACACCCTCATGCTGAGCTCTGAATCTATTTGGACAATAAAATAAAGTGCGTTACTGAACAAAGAGTGACTTGAAACCAGAATCAGGGAAATCCCAACGCTTTTCCTTCAGCGAAGAGAAGGAAGGAAACTCGGTCTGCATCTGCCAGGACACCAGAGCGAGGAGACTGTTGGCTAAAGAGAGACAGAGTAGCAGGTGGGTGAAGGTGACACCAGGAGAACCGGTGTGCCCGTGGGGGCGGGGCGGGGGAGGGGGGAGGCTGGGAGACACGCAGGCTGAGGGCAGGGTCCTCCGCAGCCTCACGTCGGATCACAGGGGCCAAAGGACACGGGCCACACTGGCAGGGACTCTGCTTCAAGCCGGCCGCTCTGCACGTCTCCCACTCCCAACTGACAGCTCTGCTGAGGCCAGACTCACCTGCCTGGCCCCTGGCCTGGAGAGCTGACAGATCTCGTGTGCCCCTCGCTGGGTGCACTTTGAGGTGCCAGGCACAACCCTCACCACAAAAGCAGCCAACATGCAGAGAACGGGTAAGGGAGCGTCTCACAGGCCCGCCCCCCGCCCCCAGGGCAGAGCCAGGAGGCCCCGGCCGGCCTCTCATGTGGGCGTCATGCAGCTACAAGACGTGGCCCTCGTTAAGGCAAAGAGGCATCAGGGTGCTGCTCACAAGTTCCTGGGGACCCCAGAGCACACGTGCAAGGTCTGGGCTCGACCCCTGTCCCGGGAACCCCACGGCAGTCTCGGCGGCCCTCACTGCAGGCCACGCCCCTACTCTCACGTGGCCCTGCGGCAACGGCCAGAGCTTCTGGTCCTGGACAGCCCAGCTCGCCCCACACAGCCCTGCTCCGAGGCCTCTGTGGTGGGGGTGATGCTTGGTGGGAGCCACCGCTGCCCTCCTGCTGGGCCACTGAGGCTGCAGCTGTGGCGACCATGTGGCTTGGCAGGAAAGTCTCAGGCACTGAGGTTTACGTCCAAGAACTGACTGGGGTCTCTGTCCACCCTCACCTACCCTGTGCCCACTCGGTGCCCACTCCCAGGGACTCTGGGCGGGAGGGCAGGAAGTGGAAACTAGTCTCTCTCACTCCCCTTTTATGTCGTTTTTATCATAAAAAGAAATAAATAAAAGTCTTCCGGGCACAAATTACTGGTAACTGCTATTACAACCAACGCAGACTTTAAAATTCCCACCTGGGTGTGTGGTGAGAGCGAGAAGGGTGGGCAGCCAACCGAGCCACAGCTCAAGCAGACGGGAGGCCGACAACCCCAGTGCCGTTCAGTCTCCGCCAGACAGCGGCTACGGCACGGGGAGAAGCGGCCTCACAGGCGGGGTCTGCCCGGAGCACAGGGACAGCGGAACGCCCCCACTGGAGCCACAGGAGGGGCAGGAACAGAAAGCATCCGGAGGGAGGGGAAGAGAAAGCTGGATGGCGGCAGGAGGGCCTCCGCGCCGCCCGGGCCTTCCACCACCTCGAGGCCGGGGCGGGGCGGCCAGAGGGACCACCGAGCAGCTCCTCGAGGAGGCTGCCGTCAGCCCACAGAGCACCAGGCTGGCTCTCCCTCCACGGAAGCCTGGCGTTGAGAAGCTTCGTGGGTCAGAGACTCGAGGGCAGCCCCCCTGCCCGGCCCTTCAGGCCTGCCCACCGCGGGGCGACAGTTGCAGTGATCCCGGCTTCGGAGAGGGCTGCGGGGGCCGAGTCCCGCGGGCAGGGGCCGGGGCCCTAGGTCCTAGGGAGGCTACACATCTCGCAGTGGCCGGTGCCCGGCTGGTTCATGAAGGTGCAGTGCTGACAGGCCCACATGGCGGCCGCGGCGGCGTGCGTGGAGCCGCCCACGGCCCCGTACTCCTGCAGGCCGGGCAGCTGCACTCCGACCGTGCCTGCGGGAGGGAGAGAAGGGCATTGGTCACCGGCTGCAGGTGGGGCGGCGGAGGACGCCCACCCGCCGAGCGCGCTCGTGTGCTGCCCCCAGAGCAAGCGGGGGCTCTCGAGGAAACCACCACGGCCCCGACGGCCAGGGTGCCGGGACCCCCGCTCGCGCACAGAACCCCGCTGAAGAGCCAACGCCGTCATCCGCCGAACCCGAAGCGGTCCCCCGGGGCCAGCTCCACCCCACCGCCACCCTCCCCGCGTGCTGCCACGTGTGGGTTCTCTGCGAGAACACGCGCCCCCCCCCCGCCCCACGAGGGGCCTCCGGGCGTGGACACTTGTGAGCCGTATGAACAAAGCTGCCTTCAATATGCTTGCACACGCCCCCGCGGGACCTGTATTCTCACGTCTCGGGGAAAACCCGGGTCAGGCTCACCGGGTCCCGGGGGCCAGGACCGCTTTCGCGTGCTCGCGGTGGGGGCGCGCTCGCGAGCAGGTACCGCTGCCAGGTCTTCCCTCAGCCACTCTGTGCGTCCCTGATGATGCCCGATGGGACCTTGCTATCACTGCTTTTGGTGAAACGTCTCACTCGTTTTTTTTTAATTCAAGGATGACTGACATACGACTTTCTGTTAGTTTCAGTGCCCAACACGGTGACCGGACAGCCTGTACATTACCCCGTGCTCCGCCTACATTACCCCAGCACCCCTGACCGCCCCCGTGCGTGCTGCTCGACCCTGTGCTCAGGGTCCCCGGGCGTTCCGGGGCTGACGCAGAGCGCTCGGAGTGTGAACGGTGTTGCCATCAACGTTTCTGTGTGAGGGACTGAAGGAGGGCCGTGGGGGCCGGAGGCTCACACCAGGGGCTGCGTGCTGCCGCGGGCACCAGGCCACCATCCTCCTGAGGACAGAAGGCCGCAGGCTGTCATTTCAGGGAATCTGGTGGGAACACCTTGTCCTCTGCCCTAGAAGGTCTGCGGTGACCCAGAACACCAGGGCAAGGGTACAAGGCACGTGGAGCCGGCTGTTACTGGTCTGTCGGAATCATACAGAAAGAAAACCTGATGGGCAGGGCAGCACAACAAATACCAGGCCCTTCGGACCCCCGAACCCCCAGGGATCTCAGCATCGAGAGCGAGCGAGAACTCTCCACCTGGCCTCCCTCACAGCTGAGATTCCACTGAGGTTTCCCTCGACTAATTTGGCCCTGATGTCTACCCCCTACATTGAGGAAATGGTATGAACAGCCCTTCTACGTATTCGCCAAGTTGTCCCAAGAGAGTATCCCGGTGCCTCTCAAGGCCACGGGGCAAAGGGCTGCACCGCGGCCGCCGCTCTGAGCGCTGGGCCGGACCGGTCAGCTGCACCGCACACGTCGGTCCGGGCAGCGTGCGGGCTCGGGCTCCGAGACACAGACCCCCACCTTCTCTGTGTGTTTCCCTCCTTATCCATCAAGAGGGTCCGGAGGACCAGCAGAAAGGAGGGAAAAGGAAAGCCCGAGACCAAAGGTTTCTGGCCTCTCGGCACTTAGGTGAACGCGCGGTTTCTGCTCATCTCAAACGAGGGCTTTGCAACCGCTAAGGCGCTGGGCGGTCAGCACACCCGAGCACGTGTGGGCGTGCGCCAGAGCCGAGTCCCACAGGCCCGGGGCCTCTGCAGCACGCACGTCACAGCACCGAGCGTCTGGGCTCGTGGGACTGCCCGGGCTCCGGTGCTGGGAGCGCGAGGGCAGGGCCCCCGGGACCGAGCGAGCGGAGGCCACTTACTACAGAGCTGCTCGATGGTGGCCCACTGCTCTGACTTCTTCCACGTCTGCGCGAGCTCCTCGTTCCTGGTCCTCACGGCCTCCAGCAACAGGCTGATGCTGTCCTGCAAGAACCCGAACCTGAAGGCCCCGCCCTGCTCCGCCTGTGGCCGGTGCACCCGCCTAACGCTTGCTTCTCATCGACTCGGTGCTGGGAAACGTCAAGACACGCTTCAGAGGGATTTAAACAACCTCACGGGCCGTCACTATGAAACATAATGCTGCACACCCACAAGTGCTAGAACTTAAGCTCTTCCCAAAGAGCCCTACCTGCCGCTCTGTCATCGGCCAACCAGTGGGCTCAGCCACTGGGACGCTGAAGCTCACGTTCCGACCGAGGGCCTGGAGGCCCAGACGGGCGTCCGTGGCCGTGGGGACCCCCTCCACCCTCACGCTCTCCCTGGAGGCTTTCTCAACCATGTCTGTAAAAATGCTCTCTAGATCCTCAGTCACCAGGGTCAAAGTGCAGAGAACTAAAATAGTTTATACGATGAGAATCTATAAGAAGGCTTTGGGGGGGGGTCTCAGGGACTCCCCAGAAAAACATCTCCAACAGGTGGCTGCAAACAGTACGTGTCTACTGGCTCGGAGGCCCCGGTGAAGAGCCCAGGCTTCTGCCACCTGTCCAGTTGGACAGGCAGTGGGGGCGGGGCCTGGGGCTGAGGGGCCGCCCCAGGGTGCCTGGTATCAAGTATCAGAAGGGGGCAGTTTGGGGACAAAATACAGACACAAGATAACCCAGCAGACACAAGAACAGCTCCAGGCCACCGGACGTGGGAGAGCAGTGGGGACGGAGGGCGGCTCCGCCCCGCCACCTGCAGGGAATGTGCAGAGTCAGGGGCTCAGAAAGAATTCGGTCCCCTCTCTCTGGTGTGTCCTTGGGTCTCCGGCAGAAAAATGGCACAGAGTAAGTCAGGGCCTCCTGGCTGGACCCCGCCGCCTGCCACCCCCTTCCCCCGCACTCTTGGACAGCAGCCAGTGTCGGTGACACACGCCCTCTTCTCATGACAGCGGGCCTTAAAAGTGCCAACCACGAAGCTGGTGCTCGCAGTCTGGGCGCCGGCCAACTTTCTGGGCCTTGGCGATGAAACCAGACTGACTCGGGAGGAGGAGAGAGATCAGTAAGAAGCAGGGGCCAGGATTCTGAAACTGCTAGAATTACAGAAATTCTGTAAATCGTTGGCCTCCAATGCTCCACGCTGCAGGACAGAGCTCAGTGTCGTCTGCCTCCCGCGGGACCTTAACAGACGGAGTTGTCTCCATCACGGGGGGCAGACGCTGTCACCAGCTGCTTCAGCGCAAAGGCTTAGTGTCAGAAGTCCATTCTACCAGCGAGCCCCTTATGAAAAGCCCCTGCCCACAGGACACAGGGGGACTGTGACCTGGCCTCACGCCCTGGCCTGAGAGGCGAAGCAGCGTCGCTTTCAAGTCACACCCCACGCAGGGACCACCAAAGCCAGGTGCACAGTGGGCGTGCGCACTCAAGGGTCGTACCTGCAGGGGCATGACCTCATTGGTGACCAGAAACAGCAGGAGATGGAAATCCGAGATGGTGTCCAGGAACACGGAGGATGTATTCTGGGACAGATAGGTGGCCAAACTGTGGAAGTCCTAGAGTGGTGAGGCAGAAGAACACGGTGAACCGGAGCGTGCCGTGGCCACCCCAGCGCCCAGATAGCCGTCCGTCCCCACCTGGGACCCAGCCCTCCCCCATCTCGTTCTATAGCCACTGACGGGGACCCAGGCCACAGGGACACACGCGGCTGCGGCACAGTGCACTGAGGTGGCCCTCAGCGCACGTGACACACTGAAGGATGTGTAAGAGAGCACGTTTCCGAAGCTGGCCCAGAGGGAGACAGGTTCCAAACAAGACCCCTCGGGGGAGCGGGCTGCGAGCGGCCAGCGTCAGTGCTCACTTGGGCAGCGCGACCTGGAGGAGCAGGAGCTCTGTGCGCAGAGGGATTACGTGATGCTACACCTTCAGCAAAACTAAAAACAGGAGGTTCAAGAGAGTCGCCCAGTAAGCGGCTCTGCGCCTCTGCAAGCACCCTGGGTCCCCGTGCGGACAGATGCACCTAGGAACAAACATGTGTCCCGGACCAGCCGGGTGGCAGCAAGAGGCAGCCTTGGCAATGCCGCACGGCCTCCCCTGAGCCTCAGAGCGAGGGGCCACTGCGTGGGATGTGCTGGGAAGCCCCGGTGGCCTTGGATGGTGCATGAGGAACGCAGCAGGATGACAGGGCAGGAAGCCAGAGCAAAGAGAGACATCTCTACGAAGGGATGACGCTGGTCAACAAACAAATGGTACAAAGGTTGTTGGGAGAGGACACAAGTGGCGAATAAATCTGGGGAAAAAAGAAGTCAGCCGTCATGGCTCTTCGGGCAGATCCGCAGGCCTGGGGCCTTACGAGGACTGGCCGCCGTGGGGATTCGCCAACCCTCCCCTGGAATCGGTGTCTCGGTGATCAACAGTGTCTCAGAAAAAGTCCTAGCAGGGTTTTGCCATAAGAATCAATCAGGGGAGTGTAAAGGCTTGGTACTTTCTGGAAAAACAACACTGACACTAGATAAACAGGCAGTAGTTAATTAAATTATGTTTCTGAAGACAAAGAGCTTACCTGCGTCTCGCCCAAAACATCCCGGTTCTCAATAGGAAATGGATTTTGCGAAATAGAAAAAGTATAAACTGGATCCTTGGGGAAAGTTGTTGTGATCTAACGAACAAAAACACAACCCGTGATCACTCGTGCCGCAATCGGGGGCGGACGGCCCTCAGCGCCCCGAGCACACCCTCCCCCGAGCTCCGAGTTACTCACAGCAGCGCAGAGGCCCAGCTGCTCCCACTGGAGGCAGCGGCTGCCCGTTAACAACACCCCTAAGTGAAGACCCCAACACTCAGGGCTCTGGGAAGCAAACCGAAGAATCGTTTTTGACAATTTTAAAAATCGTGCTAGGGGCGCCTGGGCGGCTCAGTCGGTTAAGCCTCCAACTTCAGCTCAGGTCAGATCTCACGTTCGTGGGTTCGAGCCCCACGTCGGGCTCTGTGCTAACAGCTCAGAGCCCGGAGCCTGCTTCCAGTTCTGTGTCTCCCTCTCTCTGACCCTCCCCCTCTCATGCTCTGTCTCTGTATCAAAAATAAATAAAAACATTAAAAAATTTTTAAAAATAAATAAAAAGTAGCTACAGATAATGCAAAGACAACTTTGAGTAATCTCTCTGTGTTTGGGAAATTTAAAAACACACTCCAATTAACTCATGAATAAAAGAATAATAATGTGAACTTAAAAAAAAAATCGTGCTATTTGCGGGCACTTTCTGTATGCCGGCCAGCGATGAACCAGAGGGCGCGCTGTGGGCGCTCGGCGCCCGAGGCCGGGGCGCTCTCGGGGACAGCCGCGGTAGCGGGGCGCGACCCGGCAGCCGGGCGCAGCGCACAGCACTCCCGCCCTGCCTCCCGCCGGGCTGGGGGCACGAGTGTGCGTCCGGAGGGGAACTTTGCCCACACACGCTGTACTAACAACAGAGAGCATTTAAAATCTAGCACATAATCGATAGAAAATACAGGATGGTGGTAAATGCGCAATAATCAATACAAATACAGTTTTCTCGCCTCCAGGCAGATGCGCCCCGCCCCCCGCCCCCCCCAGCACCCCAGTGCGAGGCGTCAGCCACGTTTTGGTTGACACAGCTTCTCCTCTGCAATGTGACCCCAGCGGCAGAGGATGACACCTCATCCAGATTTAGAGCAACTATTCTGGTTCCTTCGGGACTATTTCTAGAAGATGAAAGTGCTGCTCTGGTCTGTTTTTGGTGGAGGCGGCGGCTGCCTGGGGCCGGCCCGGGGCGCGCCAGGGCTGTGCCAGTGCTGAAGCATGGGCTGGGCTCGCAGCGGCGGCTTGGGCCAGAGCTCTGATGGTCTTAAAGTTTTTATTCTACCTTTTAAAAAATTTTTTTTAAGATTATTTATTTTAGGAAAGAGAGACAGAGAGCGAGCAATCAGGAGAGGGGCACAGAAAGGAGAGAGAGAGAGAGAGAGAGACACACACACACACACACACACCCCCAAGCAGGCTCCACTCCTCACCGAGCCCGATGCGGGGCCCCATCTCACAACCGTGAGACTGTGACCTGAGCCAAAATCCGATGCTCAACTGAACGAGCCGCCCACATGTCCCGACTGAAGATTTTATTCACTTTTAAGTGTTTATTTTTGAGAGCGAGCGAGCACAGGCACACACGCAGAGGAGGGGCAGAGGGCATGGGGACAAAGGATCTGAAGCCGGCCCTGCGCTGACAGCAGCGAGCCCAAAGCTGGGCCGGAACTCACAACCTTGAGATCGCAACCTGAGCCGAAGCTGGATGCTTAACCGACCGCACCACCCAGGCGCCCCATTTAAAGATGTTAGTTTTACGTAATCTCAGCCCCCAACGTGAGGCTTAAACTCCCAACCCGGAGATCCAGAGCCACACACTCTGCGGACCGAGCCAGGCTGGCACCCCGCTTGCTCCTCTTTTATTGATGAGACCACGAGCCGTGTGGCCTCCAGCCCCAGGGCCACGTACCGGCTGCGGCAGATGCTAGGCCTCACTCTATCCTCCTGCAAGACGCGGACAGCCCCGAGTGCCTACACCCACCAAGGTTCGGACACGCAAGCCTGTATCACTAGCCTCACTTCAGTCCACGCCGCAGAGACACAGGTGTGTGGATGGCGCAGCACGTCCCCTTTGGGATGCCAGCAACAACAGCACACCTCCCAGGCCACAGATGTGGAGTTAAGAGAGGGCTTTGTTAGACTCAGAACCTCCCCTAGAGTGTGACAGAGCCGAGTCCCCAAGGCAGTCTGAGCGTCCCGGACGCCCAGGGAGGCTGCGGGGCATCCGGCATCTCGCCCTGCTCCAGCGCCCACCGCCCTGCCAGTCCCAGGTCCTCCAGCCAGTGCTCGGACGCCTGCACGGCTCCTCCACAGCATCGGGTAACGAGGCCCAGCCCTTCTCTTGCGGGACATAGTGGCCTGGGGCTCGAGGCCATCAGACAACCCTGGTCAGGCCGTGGGACTGGAGACGGATGAGGAGCGCAGCACTCCGGTCTGGACACCTGCTCTCAAGGGACTGCTCCCACCTCCCTGCACGAGAACAGGGGGCTCAGGTATCCTGGGCCACAATGTTCCTTCACACGAACTCACTGACACAGCACACTAAGCAAGAACTCGGTTGTTTTCTAAAAGGAAAGGGGAGGCCACGGGGAGTGGAGACCTCGGGAAGGGGCTTTACATCACGCCGACTCCTCCTAAGTGTATGTTCCATCAATCTGTTTCCATCTGAACTGCACCCCAGGTAGTCTAACGAACAGATGCCTTTACGGCCTAGGTAATAAATATGTTCTCGGGAGCTGTCGATTGGAACGGAGCACTGATGGGCTTGGCTTGAGGGACCCGCTGCTCCAAATGCAGTGATATTTTACAGCCTGAATCACATGCCCTTCCTAAGTTCAAACACAGCCCGAAGAGGTCCCGGCAGGAAGCAGTTAGGAAATGAGCCGACGCCCATCCCCTTGGGACAGCTGAAGGCCACAGATGCCTCGGGCACTGGAGCCCTCTGCGTGGAGGGTCAGGGCCACACCTCCAGCAAGGCGAGGGGTAAGTAGTGGGAAGTGGTGGGAGGAGCCAGCCGCCTTCTCGGCTCTTGGTTCCTGGAGCTCCACCCAGGAGAGCACAGCCACCTCAATCAAGGACAGTCACAGCCATCCGCCCCAGGGACCCGGGGACTGACTCAGGCGAGGGGGCCCACCGCGAGCCTGGCCATGGCAGCGGTGCCCAGGGCCTCACTGGGCTGGCTCCTCTCCAGAGGCTGCCAGGCCAGGTCGCTGGGCTGGTGTTGCATTTTCGTCAGAGAGAGGGTAAACCCTGAGCTGTTCTTAAGGAAATAAAAAAGCCACCTAGAAGAATAAACCCTTAAAATCGCCAGCTTCTCAGGGGTAACAGGAGCTCGGGGATTCACACGCCTTCTGGGTGCCTGTCCTGGGGCCGGGCAGAGGGGCAACTGTCCACGCTGCCGCCGCCGCCACTGCAGGCAGCCCCCACCCAGCATCCCAGGGCGGTGGACGATACACACTTACATCTATGATCAGATATTCCACGGGCAGGGGCCGGGCCAGCTGGGTGATCTCATTGCCAAACTTGTCTATGTCCTGAAACAGGAAACAAAGGTGAGAGGTGTGAGCAAAGGTTTGCTGCCCAGCGACACGGCTGGCCTTTCACACGCCTGTCCCACCTGGTCAGTCCTTACAATTCTTGTTGAGGTTTAGGAGCGCCACAGAGGCAAGTGTGCACGCGTGCGCCAGGCACCCACCTTCTGTAATGATGGCCACGGCATGAAGGAGCGGCCATGTTCTTGGTTAACAGGGTGTCCCCACCGGGAGAGCGTGTTCTACCCCCCACATGCCCCGCACACCAGGCCTGCAGGACACGGGCCCAGGGCCCCCGCACGTCCCGCCTGTGTCTCTCTGTCCTGCATGAGCGCTCCCCACCCTCGGGTCTGAACGCTGGCTCCTAACGACCCTCCTCACACCTGAAATCCTGGCTTCGTCTGTGTACATTAATAAAATAAGTATGTATGCAAATGAGCGCGCACACACACACACACACACACACACACGCAGACGTGGAAAACCCCCGCCACCACTCTGCCAGAGTCTAGACTTGTTCTGCTCCGTCAGATGCACAGAACATCAAGTTTAATTATGGGGAAAACGGCCAGCATGTGTTCATTAATCATAAAATGACAATTATATCTGATTCATGTCAAATATGCTGAGTTCAAACAGAGCTCTAGAAATAAATTCATAAGAACCAACACTTTTCATTAAAGATTCTGTGAGAGGGGGCCATGTTTTCTATCTAAATCATCACTTAGCAGCATATAAATCATTCTCTGAGTCACAGATAAATTATATATCCATAACTTCCAATTATGAGGCCTTCCATAAAAGTTTACACTTATTAAAGCTCTCAGGCCCAAAGGGAAGCCAGGCGGGTCCCCCCTGCAGGAGGGGCTCCCCCTGCAGGAGGACGCGCGCTGCCCCTTGCACCCGCACCTGCCCGGGGCCGGCAGACAACCGGCATCCTTGCTCCTAAGTGGAATCAAGTCTATCACCCGAATGGCAAGCCCAGGGATCCTATTTGGCCTCGATCCTTTTGCTTCGAAATTAAAGTTTCTTGCCTGTAATACGTCTCCGTTTATCCATGCTTTCCCTCCCTATCTTCCGGTCCCGATGTAAGAGAGCTGCCAACCAGAACCCGCCCCTCAGTTCTCCCAGAAAATGGTCCGAACAGACGTAACCAGCGAGCTATCCAGGGCTGTTCGCAGGCATCAAAGGGCACCATCCCGGAATGACACACCGCTTTGCCTGTCTGCCTTCCTCTGAAGTCAGGGAAGAGTCATTTGTCAGGCCAGGTGGCTGCCCCCGCTCGGCTGTGTAGCAGTCAGGCTGGGCCCAGCTCGCCGTGGCCCTTCCGGCTTCACGGGGGCAGCCTGAGACTGGAGACCGCCGAGTGGGTCCTGGGGCCCCAGAGGCGGCGGTTTCTCGACAGACAGACAGACAGACAGGGTAGGAGGTGGGAGTCAAATCCAATCAAACTAAATCACCATTTCCAAAAATTCGCGCTTGCCCCTACAAGAAATAACCTGCAACAACTCATCCATAATTAGCCCATCTGGAATCCGTCTTCCAATCTAATTAAGCTCTAATATGCAGAACCATTCCTCCAGCACCTGTTCGCTTTAATCTGCCCCCCCAGGGGCTTTTCTTGTTAGATGGCCCCCCTCTCTTTTTTCTGTCATGCTATTCTCTTTCAAATTTAACTACCCAACTGCACCTTTCTGCTCCCCAAGAAAATAAAGGTGTTGCACCCCCTCTGTCCCCTGGGGGTTGGGAGGAAAACAGGTAAATTCTCTCTCTCCCACTTGCCTCCACGCTGATGCTTTTGCCAGCCCGTCCCCGGCCCTATACTGTACCTCAAAAGCAATTACTGTTTATGAGCGTCTGCAGCTGTCAGGCTGGGGGAGGGGCTCCCAAACCCCCAGGTCAGCAGCCGACCAGCATCAGGGGCTTCAGAGGCCCCGCCCCCCGCAAGCCAGAGTTGTGACATCACAGAAGAGGGCAGGCATCTCTGTCTTTGTGCAGGACAGGACAAGGGCAAACTCCACTGAGCGGTGGCACCATCTTGCTTTGGAAAAGGTGGATGAAATCGTTCATGTACTGCTTTTCTCTTTATTTTTATTTATTTATTTTTTTTAAGTTTTTGAGAGAAAGAGGAAGAGAAAGAGCACGAGGAGGAGAAGGGCAGAGAGAAAGGGAGAGAAGGGAGAATCCCAGGCAGGCTCCGTGCTGTCAGCGCTGAGCCCGATGGGGGACCTGAACCCAGGAACCAAGAGATCATGACCTGAGCAGAAATGGAGAGTCAGACCCCTTAACCTGCTGAGCCACCTAAATGGCCCTTCTTTATTTTTATTTTTTTTAAGTTTACTTATTTTTTCTTTTCTCTTTAAAGAACTGGCAAGAAGGAGAACCAGTGGCACAGGCACCTTGATCTGAGACTTCACAGGAGAGAGGGAAAAATCAAAGTTCTCAGAATGAAATTTCTCCAAGAATCACTGTCTAGAAAACAGTGTTGCTGAGGAGCAGTTGCAGAGTGTCTGCTGGGTGCAAACAGAATCGGTAGCAGACATACATTAGGCGCTGGCTGGATGCCAAGTGCGTCCAACGCACGAGGAGGACGTGAAGGGCTACCAGGGTGAGTCATCCTGCTCGGGGCCTAACGGCTGGTGGGGGAGGCGTCAGGGACCAGTGCGTCCACACGAACCCAGGCTCTCTGCATCAGAATTTGGCCATTTCTGCTCAACAGTGTGCTGGTGCCAGGGGGCCACACCCCACCCCTGCTCCCTACCGTGGGGGCCCTGTGGCCACAGGCCCCGGTCCTGACAGCAGACTCAAATGAAAACCCAGCTTGGAGATTTCAGGTACTGCAAGATCCTTCTTCTTAGACTGGACATTATGCTAATATGTTGTTCAGAATTTCTTCTCTTATTGGCAATTTCTTAATTGCTAAGGGTGCTTGAATAACGCCAGCAGCAAAAACAATCTCCTGTGATGAAAACATTTTGGGGGGCGCCTGGGTACTCAGTCAGTTGGGCGTCTGACTTCGTTCGGCTCAGGTCATGATATCATGGTTCATGAGTTCGAGTCCCACATTGGGCTCTGTGCTGACAGCTTGGAGCCTGAAGCCGGAAGCATCTGACTCTTGATCTCAGCTCAGGTCATGATCTCATGGTTCAGGAAATCGAGCCCTGAGTTGGGCTCTGCGCCGACAGCACAGAACCTGCTTGGGATTCTCTCTGCCGCTTCACCGGTCATCCTCTCTCTCCCTCAAAATAAACAAACTTAATAATAAAAAAAAAAGCTGAACGAGTATAGGGTCCTACCCTGACACACACATAAATGTTTAACAGAACTATAATAAATAAATAAATAACGGATAAATAGATCGTGGATCTCAATGTAAAATTAAACAAAATCACCAAGAGAAAACATAAGTTAACGTACAGCTTTGGGATAAAGGATGATTTCCCAAATACAATGAAATGGGCACAAATTATAATGAAAAAGACTCTGAACAGAAGTGAGTTCAGCCTCCCTGTATGACAACGTACAGACCACGGCCGCCTGGCATGTGTGTGCAGCGCATGAGGGGTTGATACACGCAGACCTGCCGACCTGATGCAGAAAACACGAGGCAGTTCCCCATGGAAACAGGAGACACTCTCAGGATGAAGGGTGCAGAGAAGGGTCCCGACAGCGTGGGCCATGGACGCGCGGCCAAGGGCAGGGAGGTCCACATCCCAGCCTGCAGGCGCAGACCGTGCCACCTTCTCCGAGATCTGGGAGACCACATAAAACCTCTGAAACACACTCCTCCGTCCACAAATAACGCATGGGCAGAGCACGGCATCAGTGAGGTAGGGATGGCCAGAGAGCAGTCCTGGGTAAGCGCCAGGCACCAGGACGGCCCCCGAATGATGGCGGAGACAGAAAGGGGCTCCACAGGCTCCAGGAGCCCCCACAGCAGCTCCCTGCAGGAGAGCTGCCCCTTCTCTGCCTCCCTTCCCCTCTCGGCCGCCCCGGGGCCTCCAGTGCAGAGAACACCAAGGATGGGGGGCTCGCTTGGCTTCCGTGCTGCTCAGCCACACCAGACCTCAAACACAAACACCGGCCCCTGCGATCACGATGCTACTTGACGAAGGTCATGACTGCAGTGCCTTCCCACCCACCCCAACCAGAGGCCAGGCTCCAGCCCGGGCCCCTCCCTGCCGTCCCAGACGCCCCTGGGAACCAGGCTCGGGCACCCCCCCTCCACGTCCAAAGGCCATAGCCAAGTGGACACATGTCCCCTGCATGACAGAGCCAGCCTCCTCACTGGGCTCCCCAGCTCTGTGCCCACGATGACCTTCCACAACCGTGCCTCCTCCGGATTTCAGGCCCGCCTCCCATCACCTCCCTGCTGCCCTCGCGAGGCAGGTGATGCTGGTGTCGGCTGCATTAAAACCCACACGCCTCCACCTGCCGTCCAGGGGGAACGACCCAGAACCACCATCCGTCTCTGTCCGTGCCTTCCCACCACCCGCGTCACCATCTCAAGGACACTCCTCCTACCACAGAGCCTCGCCCCCAGGTGCACCAGGCCCTGGGGACATGTGGACTCTGGATGGGCTAACCCTCACACTCTTCGGGCTCTGGAGCGCCCTGCCGCGGCCACACCGGGACACCCCACAGTCGCCCCACGGATCGCCTGAGAGGAGGGCGCCAGTGTGACTTGCCCACCGCTGTCTCCCAGGACCCAGGTGTGACCCATGGCAGAGGGTCAGAGGGTCTAGGTCTGGCCTGATAAGAGGCTGCAGATCCCCTTGCGATTCCGTCACAAGCCCTCCTGCATCCTCGTGCACGGTGGGTGCTGGGACCTACTTCCCTATCGTCTAGAACTTGGGATTTTCCATAAGCACACATTAGATTTCGTCCTAGCGAAGCGTCCTGTACGTTAACGTAGACAGACCTGCAGCCCTGATTCACACGCAACACGGAGCTGCGGTACCGCCTCCGAGGTCCCGCTGCCTGGATGCTCACTCGCAAGCTGCCAGCGGCGCCACCTACTCGTGGCCGCGCTCTCCGCTGAGGGCTGGCCTCCTGTGCGCTGACTGGTCCCCCGAGACGCCCAGTCCCAGCCTCTAACAGCCCACCAGCTCGGGAGCTCGGTGTCCACGTCTGCCCCCAGCCGGCACCGTCCTGTCTCTGACCCCCCCGGAGCCCGCGCCCCCACACCGCATTCTCCCTGCACCCTGCTTGCGGTCTCCTCCATTCCCCGCCAGTCACCCCTTCCCAGAGGACACACACGCGGGGTATTTCTGTCACGTTAACAAATCCCGGGGGCGCCTGGGTGGCTCAGTCGGTTGAGCCTCCGACTTCAGCTCAGGTCAGATCTCACATTCGTGGGTTTGAGCCCCGCGTCGGGCTCTGTGCTGACAGCTCAGAGCCTGGAGCCTGCTTTCGGTTCTGTGCCTCCTTCTCTGCCCCTCCCCCTCTCATGCTCTGTCTCTCTCTGTATCAAAAATAAATAAAACATTAAAAAAAAAAAATCCTGGAACAATAAAGCATCTTGACCCCACTTCCCACACCAGCACCGGCGGCTGCCCCGCCTGCCTTCCCGGCAGGCTTGGCTCCTCCCTGGCTCCTCTGCAGACAGAGCTGATGAGCCCCTCGCTCCCCAGGTCGACCGCCACGTGGTGCCGACAGCGCCCCCATGCTGGACGAGCCAGCACCTCCTGATGAGGACCCACCCTCTCTCTGCCTGGCTTCCAGGTGTTGCCTTGTGCCCTGGGGGGTGCACGCTCCGGCTGTGCTGCGGCCCTCCTGTCCAGCCCGGAACAGGCAAGGCCTTCGAGTGGGCGCACACTTGGGGCGGCAGGGCCTGCAGAGCGCACGGCCGAGCAGCGAACACGCGGACAGGGCGATGAGTGACACGGAGGCTCCCCCGCTCCCGAGGGCATGGAGCGCTGGGATGTGAGCTCACTGGGGGGAGGGGCGCTAGGGCTGCAGCCAGAGAACCCGGCAGAGACCGGCTTTGCACAGGGCTGGGGTGACCACATTGGAGGCCGGGGGGGTTTCAAACACATGGCCGTCCTCCCAGAAGTCCCGAGGTGCAGGAGGCGGTGTCCCCATGTTTAACCCGCACGGTGAGCAGTCAGGCTGAAACTGGCCTCAGGCGGAGACTGAATCTCCCAGTTGTTCAGGGCCAAGGGGACAAAGATCTGAGCAGGCTGTCGTCTGACAAAGCAGGGACTCTGGCCTATGCTCTATGAAAAGGCAAGAATTGGCAGAGACCGTCTTCCTTAAACTCGAGTCAGCCCTGACCCGCGGAG
The DNA here is from genome assembly GCA_004023845.1 of Helogale parvula. NCBI lineage: Eukaryota > Metazoa > Chordata > Mammalia > Carnivora > Herpestidae > Helogale > Helogale parvula. Next base: position 37,125 of record PJEM01013221.1, read on the forward strand.
CACTGCTCTGGTGCGGCCGGGCGCTGCGTCGTGGCCCCACTGGATGAAGGGGTGGCCCTCCCTGGCGGAAAGGTCCTCCGGGCTCTGTGGCTTTTTCATATGCCAGGCCTAGCACACGGCGAAAACTTACCAAACATGAAGAGAAAAGACAGACGTTACGCCAAAAAAACAGACAACAGCTGCAAACCCACAGATGATACAAATGTTGGACATGAGGACCTTAAGATACCGTGATTACAACCCATAATCAAAAAAGGAAAAAAAAAAAATCAACCAATCAAAACTGATCCAGAAACGACAGATTTAATCGATGAGGACGTTAAAATACTCCTTAAAACTGCACCCCACGAACGCAGGCTGGTGGAGGCGTGGGAAACGCACCGACGACCACAGCAGACGAGACGGATGGCTTGCTAGACGGCAGCGGCGGCAGACCAGACGTCACACGAGCCAGGACGTACAGGCCACAAGAAACAGCGACGCAGGCTACCCAAAATGAGACCCAGAAAAACAGACTGAAAGAAGACAAAGGGAGCCTCAGTGAGCGGCGGGACTCCAGGCAGGCAAATACGTGTGTGACTGGGTCTCCAGAGAGGGACCGATCAAAACCAGACGACAAAATCCCAAACCAAAAAACAAAAAGGTGCAGAACGGCTGGCGTGCACAGAATTCTAGAAACGGTGCTGGAATACCTCCCAGCCTCCCACCCAGGACCGTGGATCGGAGGAGGACGCACACCCGCGGGTCTGTCCCCTCAGGTGGCAAAGGGGTTTTGCAGGTGCGATGAAGGCTAGTAATCAACTGACCGGAAAATCGGGAGATGACCGTGGACCAGCCAGGCAGGCCAGATCCAAATGCCAAGCAGCGGTGGGAGGGCACGCTCCCGCGGGCCTCTGGGGAGAGCAGTGGGCGGTCCTGCTGCGACTCGGTGCCGCGGGAACATCAGAGCCCCAACCAGCCCCTCCATGGCCTGCACAGACCCTGCGCAGAGCGTGGCGGGCTCTGCCCGGACCCCTGAGCACCAGGCCGTGGGGGGAGTGCGGTCTCATGGCCACCACGTCTCCAGCTGTCTGTTACGGCAGCAACATCAAACAAATACGATGGGCAAAGACTAACACAACTCACAGACCCGAGCAGCTCAGCCGCCCCAAATGCAAGACGCCCAAGCGCATCATGGTCAAGCTGCTAGAAACCAGTGACGAGCGGAGACCGTAAAGGCGGCGAGGAGGAGAGTCACGCTGTGGGTGGAGGGTTAGCCCTCAACGGGCACAGGGGCTTCCTGCGAGAAACACCCGGGGTCAGGGGACAGCGGAGCTCACCTGTCAACCTAGAATTCTTTCTATGGTGAAAACATCCTTCAAGATGGAGACACTGCCGTCATACGCAGCAAGGCCGCCCCGCGCGGAGAGCCCTCCGGCAGCAGGACGGTGCAGGCGGGACCCGAGCCCACCCCAACGGGACCCGAGAACGAGTCCAAGCAGAGGAGGAAAACAGGGTCTCCAGCCCCAGAGAGAGGCACCTAACTCCTACACCTTCAACAGCACATTTTTCAATAAAAACAGCTTTTATAGCTTTCCCAAGAAAAAAGATTCACAAATGGAAGGTCATCTGTCCAACTTGGTGGCTGGAACGCCAGCGCCCTGAGGCGGGCCCAGTTACTGAGCGCACGGCCCCGCCCCTGCCTGCCGCTCGTGGATCCCGTCGTCTTGTCTGCAGAAACCGAACCGGTCTCTGTGCGGCCGGCCTTTGATTTGGTGTCAGATAATCCAGCCCCTTGAATGTCATGTTTACTTTCGGTTAGGAGCCCGAAGAACTGAATACTAAGCCCTGAAGACGCTGCGGGGCGCTGTTACCCCCAAGGTGGGCCCCAAACAAGAGCAGAGGACAAACGGCCAACGGGACGAGTCCAACGCAGCGCAGCATCCACACCGCTCTGCGCGACTCCTTTGGCACCGCGGCGTTTTTACCTTATAAAACACGTCAGGCACGTACTGCTCGCTGCTGGACTCCTTGGCGTAGCCGAGCTCGGGGGCGTCCTTGCACGGCAGCAGACACTCGTCACGGACCAGCGCCATGCACTGATTGGACACCTGGTACCCTTCAAAGTGCACCTGGTTGTCGGGACCACCTGCAAGAGAGACCCTTCAATGAGAATCCACAAAGGAGGTTCGAACTCAGTTCGTATCTGTCACTCTTCCCTCTGGACCAACAGAAGCATCAGCTCCGAAGAGTCTGTCTCGGGTAAGAATTCAAAAACGTCCCACAGCAACTTCATGAGCGGCTGGAGCGCACGGCCACAGGGCGTGAAGACGCCTCGGCAGCTCCCCAAGCGGCTCCCGCCAATGACACGCTCTCTCAGAGTCAGAAAACAGGAGTTAAACATCCTCCAATCCTGGGGCTTAGTGGGTCCGGTCCCTACTTCGGCTCAGGTCATGATCTTACAGCTTGTGACTCTGAGCCCCATATCGGGCTAATAGCTCAGAGCCTGGAGCCGCTTCGGATTCCGTGTCTCCCCTTTTCTCTGCCTCCCCTGCTCATGCTCGGTCTCTGTCTCTCTCTCTCCTTAAAAAATAAACATTAAAAACAAAATCTCCAGTCCGGTCCCAAACCACGCGTGTTGTCACCCAGCGTGGGGGCTCTCAGTGGTCAGGGACACCAAAGTCCCGCCCCCAGCACGCCTGTGTTCTTAGTGAGTGGAGGGGGACCAAGAGGGAACGGGACAAGCAGGGAAGACAACAAAGGGTCTGCGCCATGCTCTCTGCCTTACAAAGGCCTGCACAGCTGCCACACTGTCACCTCGAGCCACACTCGCAAGGCGAGGACGCTGCCACGGAGCCAGGGCCAGCACACGGGGGACCTCAGCCCAGGCCGTGCACACGGCCGACTTCTACACACAGGCACTTCCATAATCAGGTGACATTCTGACAACTCTAATGTCCAGTATCACTTACAGCTTTAGAAAATTTAAAAAGAAAAGAAACCTCAATATCTCTATTTTAGTTTCTTTGACAGAAACAAAGTAAGTTCCTCATCAGGGAACAGAAGTGTTTTTCCATCTGGCTTTCAAACATTCACCAGAAACCAGACCTGATGGCCGGTCAGCGTGGAGGACGGGCAGAGCCAGCCTAGACGGGACGAGCTGGGGACCTGCCGTCTGCTCGACTTTGGACACCGCAGGACGACAGCAGCTGGCTTCCCAAAGCCGAGTCCAGGGGGCTCCAGGGGCCCGAGGACAACCGAGCCCAGCACCTCTCTGGCCCTGATGCACATCCTGGCCACGACCACTCACCATCATGGAGGCAGCAGAAGCAAAGCCACTGGTTTAGAAGGAGCAGAGGGGAGGGTGGGGAAGGAGCGGGGTGAGGCCGCCCTCAGTGTGTGCACCTGGCTGGCATTTTACTTTGGGCACTGAAAATCCACCCTGGCTCTCAGACGAATTATTAACGTGCGATGAGTCATTAGAGGGGGGAAAAACCTGGCCTTTGAGGACTAGAAAAAACAGAAAACGGGACTTGTAAAGTTGAAGGCTGTTTAAAACAAAGCAGTTATTAGTGCACGTGGACAGTCTCCAAAGGCAGAGTCGAGGAGAAGAACCGCAGGCCGCCCTCCCCCACGAGAGGCCGGGACGCAGAGCTGTGGCGGGCTTCCCTAGGCGGACGGGAGGCCCTACCAACCGGGCTGAGCTGCGGGGGCAGCCGGACAAGCCCTCGTGCTCCCCTCCCTGGCCCACCTGCCGAGGACGCCGGCAGGTGGGAGGAAAGGGCCCACAGGGAAGAGGGGGAGAGGGGAAGAGCGCTGTGCTAGGACCCGGCCTCCGGCAGGGGCTCTCGCGGCCCCGAGGTGGGGGCAGCCAGCCCTCCAGGACACGGGGAAGCCAGCGGTAGAGCAGGGAGCTTCGACTGGGGCCCAGCGAGGCATTCTCCTCCCACCAGGTCCTTCGTGTTCACGGGCGCAAACCCCACACGTGATCAGTCCTCCCTTCCTCCAAACGTCTTGAGCTAGCGCTGTTCTTGGTGGGGAGGGGCAAGGGGAGCTCAGAGCGTCAGCAGCAGCTCGAGAGGCAGCTGCGGGCACGGGGCCTGCGGCAGCACCACGGAGCCCGGGTGCAGCGGGCAGTCTCTCGGGAGACAGCCCCAAACGCACAGACCTGCTCTGGGACTCGGGATGGGATGTGGTGAGTGCAGCTCCAGCAGCTCCATGGGGCAGCGCTATGCCCCACGTCAAGCAGGGGGACGGCACACTTTACTGGGAGGTGGAAGACGTGTGACGCTTCTAACTGCCGCCGCCCCGTCGCCCCCCTTCCGGGAGCGAAAGAGCGAGGGGCGTCTGCCCAGGTCACAGTGTCAGACGAGGGGCCAGCGCAGCACGGCAGTGCAGGGACTCTGACCACGTTCTTATTACAGATTACGTATGGTCTCGTGGTTCCAAGGCCCTTCAGGAAAGTGGCGATTCTGAAGGAAAAAACTCCATGGCCGATCTGTACCCTCCCATCAAGAGGTGTGAATCCATAACTGAAGGCACAGCCAGCCCCCAGGTCACAAACTGTAATTCTACAATGACCTGGGGCTTCTCACCTGCTGCGCAATTCCTCACGGGAATTTTTAAGTAATTAAAAGGGCCAAGTTACCACAGGAGCCCATGGAAGCCTAAGCCAGCCGTTCTGGAATCCGCGAAGGTAAACTGGGTTGCGCGGCGCGGGGCTGCGGCTGGAGCGGAAGGGGTCGGACACCCTGCGAGTCTGGAGGAGCCCCACACACCAAAGGAGCGGTCCACATCCCGAGCGGCCTTGGATGTCCCCACACTCCCCTGCAGGCAGAACCCCGCCCTCGTGATCTCGGGTTAGAATCGCCTGCATTTGCACACGAGCGAGCACACGGCACCCCCGCACAGCACTCCTCCTCGGCCAGCGCTCCGGGAGCCCCCAGACGGCTCCGGCTCCGTCACTGCGCCATCCCATCAGGCGTCACCGGCCCAGCACCGACATGCCGAAACCTGCCGGTCTGTGCTCCGCTCAGGCTGCTCCTCTGCTTTCTCTTTTAGAATGGGGGGGGGGGGG
>PJEM01013222.1:0-42176 GCA_004023845.1 Helogale parvula
GCTTCTAGTAATCTGTTTCCTTCTTCAATTTCCATTTTGGGAACGAAAGAAGAAAGGAAACTAAAACTGAACCTGAGTTGGAAACGCAAGATGAGGGAGGAGATGCTTAAGGTCATTCGCCAGAGGTCGCCCGAGGACGGGGTCTGCAGGATCAGAGCCAGTTCTCAGACTCACCATTCATTCCTTCCTTCATTCTAGAAACATCCATTGAAATACTATGTGCCACCAACTCTGCTAGATCCCAAGTACAACAGCAAAAGTCCTGCGGACAACCTGGTGGCAGAATGGGCGTTCACAGAGATCAAGCCAGTGTGATGAGACTGTGCTAGGTGGGTGGGGGTGGGGCGGAACACGGGGTCCCCGGGAAGCGAGTCCACCGGGTCTGGGGAAGGATGGCCGGACACTGACCTGGAAAGCAGCCCAGCGTGCAAGAGGAGGGGGAGGAGCACCCCTGAGCTGCAGGGGTTCTGAGTAGTGAGTAAGGTGTTAGATTCAGCAGTGGGAGGGGGGCTGAGCCAGGTGAGGCTGGGAAGGGGCAGGTCTGGCCCACCAGGCTAAGCAGTTGGGAGTCCCCCGCAGCCGCACTCCTGCAGTGGGGCACCCTGCAGCATTTAAGCAGGGTGGTGTCCATTCCTTGCAGGGAGTTGAGGACACATACTGGACTGGAGGTAGAGTGATGCCTGCCCAGCACGGCTTTCCATGAGCCCAGCTCTCCTCCGCAGGCCCAGGCCAGGCTGCAGGGAGAGAGGGCTGGGCAAGGACCAAAGCCGTCTGAGCACATGGGCCCCCGTGGCTGCGCTGGCAGCAGGGCGTGGGGTGTGATGTTTGCCTACTACACTTCCTTATGGTGGCCCTGCCTGTGCCAGACGTCTGTGGACCAGGGAGAAAACAGTAAGAGGGCAGGGCTGGCTGTGCCATGGTTGGGAGCCCCAGGAGCTGAGGGGGCTGGCCACCTCAATCCAGTTAAATCCGGCCCATGCTTCCTGAGCACCCACTGCTGGGAGGTGGTGGGCACTGGAGGGATGCAGGCCTGCCTTTGTCACGTGAAAACCCCATGGTGGTGACAGTGCATCGTTCCGCTATCCATAACATCCATCCGAGATGCCAGAGTGTCTCAGCCTGAGCTAAGATCGGGGGCTGGCTGTGAAGAGCCAGGCTGAATGACTCAGGCTTGAAAGGAGCCCCCAGGGGCGGCTGCATAGACAGAGAGCATCATAGTTGGGGCTTGGCAGGGCAGGAGAATGTCTCCAGGAGCCTAGGAGGAAGGACTGGCCAACAGAATTCCAGGCTGCATTTAGAGGTGTCTGAGTGGTGCTGATCCTGAAAGATCATTCTCGAAGGCTAAGGGTTTGACACTTAACCTGGTAGAACGTAATCGGTGTTTGGTAGAGAAGGAATCGTCAGCAGTGCAGGCGGAATGGAAGGCTGCGACAGAAGCTGGGTCATGTTGATTTAAGCATGATAGGGGACGATGCTAGAGACAGGGAAGAAAATGCTAGACTATGATCTTAGCTCTCCCACGTCCTGGCCAGTTCCTACTTAGGCGACCCAACAGCGGCCTAATTCCTTGGTGTCTGTCTTCTCATGTGTAAAACAGGAATGATAGTCTTACTCCTTTCATAGGGTGGTTGTGAAGGTGACTTGTTCTCACAGGCTGGCACATGGCACACACACGGTTACACTCACTTGCACATGAGTTATAACTTTATTATTTCTGAATTACTCCCCTAACAAGCCCCTGGGCTCTTCAGAGAAGTTCATATAAGGAGCCAATTAGAAACAGAGAGGTACCAAAATCTCAGACCAGAAGTCACCAGGGAGGCTCCTGGAGTGTCTGGGCCAATGCAAGGAGGCACTTGCACCACTGAGGGCCAGACACGTCGCTCACCTTCCCCGAGCCCTGGCCCTGGCATTGGCTCCTTCCACCTGGGTTTCACTCTCGCCCTGGCGCTGATTTTATTCCTCAAGAAGAGAGGCTGGCGAGGGGCGTCTGTGCTTTGAAAAAGTTGCTTCATTGCTCGCAGTTACGTCTTGTGTCTCTGCCTGCCTGCTCACCTTCCCATGTATGGGTGGCGCATTCCCTCCATCCTGCTCACAGCCCATCAGTAAATGATGTCACTCTTCCTCATAATGAGGCCCAGAGCAATGATTGGCTGGACAAACGTTCCTCGCTAATTATGGGGAGAGTATGTTTCTCCCACCAGGCCATCCTGGATGGGGCTGCCCAGACCCAACAATGCACCCTGCAGAACAAGGGGACTTCAGCCAGAGACTTCTATTGTGGGGCCCCCTCCCCTTCTCTGGGGTGAGCCACATTGAATTTGTTTCCATCCAGGCTTGTTCCGACCTCAGGACTTGGAGGCTGGGTGCGTCCTGGGTCTTTGAACGGAGTGGGGTGACCCTTGCTAATCACAGTCCCTGGGGAGCTTGTTGTCTGGGCCTCTGAGCCGGGCTAAGGTGAATGGAGGTAGGTGGCCAGCCCCTTCCACGAGGAAATGTCACTCCCCACCCACAGAGGGCCACTCCACAGCCTGCTTGACCTCAGTCTCCACTTGCCACCCATTTCCATCCTGGTGAAGTCAGGTGAGCCCAACTCCAGAGAGGGCTGGAGGCAGGCAGGGAGGAAGATGATGTGGGTCTGGCAAAAATGAACCAAGGGAAGCTCAGGAGAGGAGACTCTGCTGTTCTGCTCGCTGGGGAGGCTGGGAGGCGGCCGTGGCTCCGGGCCAATTCCAGGACCAATCACAGACCCAGCGGAAGACTCCCCAGTGGGAGAACCTGTGTCCTACACCTCCTGCCACAAAGCCGCCACCCCTGCGACTCAGCCAATGAGAAACTGCCATCGCCCCAATGTCCACTTTTCTCCAACAGTCTTTTGTTCAAAACAACTCCTCCCTGGGCGCCTGGATGCTCAGTGGGTTGAGCGTCAGATGTTGATTTCAGCTCAGGTCATGATCTCATGATTCGTGGTTCAAGCCCCACGTTGGGCTCTGTGCTGACAGCAGCAGAGCCTGCTTGGGATTCTCTCTCTGCGTCTCTCTGCCCCTCCCCTGTGCTCTCTCTCGCTCTCTCAAAATAAATAAACTTAAATAAACATTAAAAAAAAACCCCTCCCAACTTCCTTCACCTCCATAAAACGACTTGCAGATGGTTTTGCCATAGCTTGCTTGTCCCAATTTGCAATTCTCTTACTATTCCCAAATAAACCCATCTTTTGGTGGTAAAATAACTTTATAAGGTTAATAGCTGTCTGCATGGGGAGCAGCGTGGGGGAGGAAGGGTGGGCCGCTGACCTAGGGCTGGAGAACCCCTGCTGGTGCTGGAAGGATCCCTGGGAACCGCTGGCAGGAATTTCAGAGCCCAGTTATCAGTGCCAATGATCAGAGGGTTGAGAAGGAAGGGACCAGGCGATAAGGGAGTGAGAGTGTCTAGGTTCAAGGCTACTTGGAGCTCTGATTGGCTCAAGGCCAGTGGAGCAGCGTTCTCAGACTGCTCTAGGAGCCGGAGGGCTTCCTGCGCCCTGAACTTGAGTTTCTGAGTCAGCAGGTCTGGGCCCCAGAATCTGCATTTCCCTCCAGCTGATAGAGACCAAAGCTCGCGGATGGGGCTGAGAACGCCTGGAGCGCCCCCCGGAGAGGTTGGGGCAGCGAACTGGCACCGGGAGGACGGTGGGGGAGGGAGGATGCGGCGGTGGGTGGGTGGGTGATGGTTCGGTTTCGTTTCTGCGCCTGACGGGCCCCTCTCCCAGGTTTCTTGGAGTTTCGTTTCTCCACCGCCGGCCGTGGGGGCGGCGAGAGCGAGGGGCGGAGCCGGCGCCGAATAAAAGCGGAGCGGCGGCGGCGGGGGGCGCTCAGAGCTGCGCGGGGACAGGTGAGTGTCGCGTTCAGGGTCGCAAGCTCCCGGGAGGCACGGGGGATTGCAAAAGCTGGTCTTAGTTATGACGAGGATGGGGATGGGGATGGGGATGTTGGTGATTATGATGATGATGATGGTGGTGGTGGTGGAAACACTGGCCGGGCTCAGAGCGCAGCTTGATTCTGCTTCTGACCAACAGGCTGCTAAGGCTCCTGGGTGACTCATCAGAAACAGCCCCCCACCCCGCACCCTGCGGACCTTTCTATTGAGGAGGTGGGCAGGTGGACCGGATGGGGGCCAAGGGGGTCTCCCGGGGGGCCAGTCAAGGGGTGTGCACTGAGAAAGTTTCACGTTCAGTGCTGTGCGCCCTCCAAGCCCACCCGAAGGTGCGCCATGGCTTGTATCGTTTTCTATTTCCTGCCGTCGACCTTAAAAATCCAACAGCGAGTTATTTTATCAGCAGAAATGAGCTTCGTCGGGAATAGCAGAGATCTGCAATCCGGTGGTGCAAGCTATGGCAAGACCATAGGCAAGTCCAACAAAGGACGGGGACAGTATCTTCTGGAAGGGGGTTGGGAGGGGTTGTCTTGAACCCAAGTCCATTGGAGAAATGCAAGAGTTCAGCGTGATGGCAGTTTCTTGTCGGCTGAGTGGCAGGGGTGGCGATTTCCAGGAGAGGAAGCGCACCTCTCTTCCTCTTGGGGGCTATAATCTATGATGGTCTCCGGTTGGGGTCTGTAGTTTGACATTTCTTCCTATGACGGAGGAGAAATGGTACAGGCGCCCTCTTCCGGCCTCCCCGCTCCTTTCATAATTTTATTGACGTTCACATTGTTGGGGAGTGAAAGTCAGGTCCGCGGCGGGAGTGCGCGGACCTGGAGGGTGCGCCGGCTCCTGCAGAGAATACAGGGAGGTCAGGGTGGAGGGTCCCCGCTAGGGGGCGTTCTGAGTAGCTGAGCAGCCGGGTAGGAAGGAGGGGCAGGTGGGAGGGAGGAGGCCTCAGGGGAAGTTTTCCGCCCAATGTACCCCCCACCCAGGGGATGGAGGGCTGCTCGTGCAGCAGGGTGGGACTGAGCAGGGGACCGGCTAGTTTTGAGGGCTTGAGGGAGGTAAGACTGTCCTGGGGGCTGACCGAGGGAGCCAGACGCTGAGACCTGCATTCTCCACCCTTGGGAGCTGTGCATGGGGGGTTCTTGGAATTATTTGATCAAATTTAAATCAGGTGTTCGTCAGAAGCAGGGTCAAGCGATGCTCACCCCCCCAGTGGCCAGTCCCAAACGGCTCCTTGAATGTCTAACTGTGTCATTTTTCCGCTTCGGAACACAGCTGCTGGCCAGGAACCCCTGTTGTGTGGACAGGCCCCCCATGTCCTTCTCGGCTTCCCTCTCACACGGGGCTGGCTCGTGTGGTTTAGTAGAGAGCGTCAGGTCGAAAGGGCAAAATGCCCTCTCCTTCCATCATAAAACTTTTAAATGTCAGTGGGGTTTTGGAAGGCAAAACACTCCCGGGAGCAAAAGCAAATGTAAGTTCTATGAGGATTATTTTAAAAACCGGATGGAAAGTTGCTGGGCCAGCAGCAGACTTGCGGACTGTCATTGAGTGGGAGGTACTAGGTAGGCAGTTCTTATTAGGGGTCGGGAGACCTCTGCGAGGTCTGGGTTGAGGAGGCTTTTTCATAAGGATAGTGACCCACTGGACGCCCCCCCCACCCTCCGCTGCAGACGCTCCAGGGACGCCGCTCACAGACAGTGTCTGGGTCTGGAAGCCACGGGCAGACTCCCACCCTCTGGAATCCAAAATGCAGGGGCAGCCACACAGCCACGTCCTTGGACATGGGAGGAAGAGGAGAAGGGAGAGGGGTTCAGGGGACGTGCCTGCCCGAGAGCAGCCCGCGGTCTGTCTGTAAACGCAGTACGGGCCAGACGCTTCATGAGCAGGCTGGGGCTGAGAGCGTGACCCTGCCACGGCCACGGTTGGTGGCTGCATTCAGTGCCGTGGGCCAGTGGGGTGCCGAGTGTAACGGACAAGTGAGAAACAGGCTTTCATTACTGAGATTGCCCTGCCCCTGAAATCCAAACCGATCTTTAAAGGTCATCTGTGAAAGGTGCACACATTTAAGACGTACAGATAAAATTTTGTGTTGAAGGAATGTCATTATATGAAGCAAAGAGAAGAGGGAATGTATTCACACAGTCTTGTTTTGAGTGAATTTGAACCTGTGGTCAGGGGGTGCAGGCCCTGGGGACCAGTGACACCACCTGACGGGGTGCAGTAAGGTCATCTTCAATGTGGGCCCCAGTCTGGGACTCCCGGAGCGCACAAAGCATTTCCAAAGGGATGGGTGGTCCGGGGGGAAGTTAGGAAGTACATTTTCCAGATTGTCATACTCTTTCTAATTGATTGCTTTTCCATCTTACCTTTCTCCCACTTTATGATAAAAGGAATACGTTTCTCTATTTTGTTTTGTTTATTTTTCAATTTTTTTAGCATTGATTTATTTTTGAGAAACAGAGCACAAGTGGAGAAGGGGCAGAGAAAGGCGAAGACACAGAATATGAAGCAGCTCCAGGCTCTGGGCTGTCAGCACCGAGTCTGATGTGGGACGTGAACCCACAGACTGTGAGATGATGCCCTGAGTCGAAGTTGGATGCTTAACCGACTGAGCCCTGCAGATGCCCCTCCTTTCAACGGTCCCAATATTAAAGGAGGATTGCAGAGTTCTTAGGGGAGGGTCTTATAAAAGAAGCCCAGAGAACAACAGAAAAAAAAAGTTGATTTAGGCAGTAAATTGACAGTGAGGCTTTGTGCCTTATCTGTCTTAGTATTAAAATATTCAAGATTTACCCAAAGGATTCCGAGAACCATGAGCTTGCTTCAGCGTGAGGCCCCTGTGCATCGTTCTCGACAATGGGACCTTACCTTGATGAGTAGTCACACATATTCACCCGAGTTTTGGTGTAATTTGTAAGTTTTGTGTGATTTCAAGGAGGTGTGGGAGAGGAGCCCCGAGTTTCTATCCAGCGAGTCAGCCTCCCGTCATCAGGGGGGAGGAAGGTGTGTTGCAGGGAAGCATCTGCTTTACATTTCTCATAACATTTGTTCAAGTCATAGAAAAATCCCCGCTTACTTTTACTCAGGATTATTAGATGTGTGACATTTAGTATTTAGAGGCAAGGGGTCCCAGAAATTCTTAAAAACTTAATTTCAAGCATAGATGTATGGATTCGGGGGGGATACAGACAAGTTTGGTGACGTGGGCGACTGGCGTCTTTCAAAATAAAACGATATTGTGTCATTTTATGAGAGGGTGGATGTTAGCCGAATCCGTCGTGATCATTTCACAAAATACGTACATCCGACCGTCGTGCTGTGTGCCTCCGACTTACACGGTGCTGTTGTGAGGCCGTCAAGTCCATCAAACTGGATAAAACAGAATAAAGTGAAGGACATTCAGATACACTCACACGGGGGGAAATGGAATAAAAATAGGAAGCCAGGAGCAAAAAGAACAGAGTAAAAGAACTTAAAGTTCAGGGATTTTTTTTTCCAAATATAAACTTCGGTATCAAGGTTCCATAATATTTAGACTCCTGCAGCAACATTGGGAGTAGCTCTATAATACATTTACTTTTACATGTAAATCTAAAAATTCACAGAAGTTTCATTCTTTGCCACTATTTCAATTGATGGTGAAAAATTGTTTGCCGTTCAACCGAAAATTGTAACAGGAGATGCCTAGTTTTAAAAACTCCTCTGGGGTCCGGGAGCCCATTCCCGAAGGCGGCTGAGCTGTGAGGTGACATTGCCTCCATCTGCCATCCGGCTCCTTGTTGTTCCGTTTCCGGCCCCTAAAGAGTTAAGGAGCCCATAGCGTGTCCCCGTGTCCAGTGCTGGGGGTGCTTCTGTGAGTGAGCGACCGTGTTAAGCCTGATGCGCTTGGTTTTCAGCTGAACCGATCAAGGACGAAGATGGTTAACACTAAAGGGAAGATCACTGACTCCGACCCTGTTTTCGATCATCGGCTACTAAATGGACCTACTGATAAGGCAGAGAAAAACCAGGAAACCGTAAGTGGCCACCCGAAAACATCTGTGTTTGAGGGCCGTCCTTGTAGATGGCGACGCTCTTGACCTGAGATGCCTCCTTCCTGATCTCTTGCGCCACGGTTGCTGATGTGATCCCCTCCTCATTCAGCTAGGGCCCATCTGGCCACCAGGGTGGTGGAGATGCTGTGCCACACCTGACGCTGGTGGTTGGGGTGCAGTTCCGGCTGGGAAGCCAGGCGAGATGCTGACTGACCCCTGTAGGAACCGGCCTCACTCTGGGTCCAGGGACCACTGTGCTATCCTGTGCCCACCACGCGGTTCTATTCCCACATGAGGAAGCCATCTGGTGCCTTTTTCCCCAGAATCAAGACATATTTTTGATGGGAACCCAACTTGGCCTCTGAAGCCAGGCTGATCTGAATGTTACCCCGTTGGGGACTCTTCCAGCAATCTGGTCTTGTTTATAAGATGGCTGTCCCCTCCTGGTGTCTGAGCTTGGTTTTCCATCTCCAAAGTGGGAATGATAACAGTGTTTACCTCGTGGTGGATGACAGAGCTCCCTGTACCGCTGCCACGCATCTTAAAGTCGTGGATGATCAGCCTCTTTCACGCTGACTCCATTTTCATAATACAGGCTGAGCAATATTAATACTAAGAGCCACACTGAATCATATAGAAAGACAAGGAAGTCCCTGGGACAGCTGTGTCTCTTGCCGGACTGTCCCCGATGGTACCTGTGTGGGGCGGTAAGAACGAACACCAGTCACACCCACCCGCTTGGCTGTGGCGTGGCCTTTTCCAGTCATGTTCAACGGTGATGTCTGGTAACCCCACAGTTCTATTTTGAGGCACAGACCTTGGGTCTTGAAGTGTGGCTCCCAGACCAGCATCCTCAGCAAGGCCTGGGAAGGTTGACATGAAATTTATCACCCCCCCCACCGAGACCTGATGAGCGAGGGTAGGGCCCACCATCTGTGTTTGAACAGATCTTCCAGGTGATTCTATTTGTGCTAAACCACTACACAAACTTGCAGGTGCCCTGAGAGCCATGTTCTTAATGGTGTTGTTTATGGTAACAAAACTCAGAAGCAACCCAAGCGCCTGTGAGCGGTGGATGCATATGGAAAGAGTGGTATGCTCACATGGCAGAATTCTGTACAGAGGGGGATCAAGGCATCCAGATATAAAAAGCGGCAGCAAAATCAAAGAATCGAGTCATAGAAGAAATGTATGTTTGGCCCCATCTATATAAAGTTCCAAACCAGGCAACAGGAAGGAATGTATTGCTTAGAGAAAGATGGGTGAAGAAGAACAAGAACATGGTGCTCCGGAGCCTCAGGCTGGCGGAACCCTCCCTGGGGAGAAGGGGTAACAGCAGGAAGGTGAGAGGGAAGGTACACGGAGGGTCTTGTGGACTGCGATTATGTGTTTTCTTAATTCAGATGGTGGGTACTCTTATTCACGTTCTATAACTCTTGTGAGTTATTTTTTAATACAGTGTGAAATACAGATACAAGGTTATTTTGGGGGGTGTATATATGCCCAGTTGTCCCAGCGCCATTTGTTGAAAAGCTTATCCTTCCACTGCATTGCCCATGCAGGTCTGTCAAAATCAGTTGTCCATACATAATGTCAGTTTATTTCTGGAACATCTATTCTGTTCCTTTGATCTCTTTCTCAATTTCATACCAGTATCACATTGTTTTGCTTACTGCAGCTTTTTAATCAATATTGAAATCAATAATGGTAGCCCTCCAACTTTGTTCTTTTTCCAAGTCAGTTTGACTATTCTGAAAAATGTTTAGACCATTTATATTTATTGTGATTGTAAATTAAGTTTGAGAAGATCATTTTGCTATTCATTTTCTATTTTCTCTGCCTGTTCTTTATTTCCCCTTTCCTGTTTTACTTCCTTTTAATTAATCAACTATATTTTCTATAATTCTTTTTTATTTCCTTTGTTGATTTACTAAGTATGCCTATTTTAGGGTTTATATTTTACATATTTAACTTATCAAGTCTAACTTGAAGTGATAGTACATAACTTAATGTTCAAATAAGAACCTTACAATTGTATGCTTCCATTTTCTCCTCCTAGCCTTCATGCTGATTTTGTTATGAATTTTAACCTGACTTATAAGCCCCACAATAGATTGTTATTATTTTGTTCAGCCATATGTCTTTTAAGGGTATGTTAAGTAATTTTTTTTAATGTAGTAGTTACCATTTTTGGTGTAGATTCCTTTGTGTGGATTCAAATTTTCATTCAGTATCATTTTCCTTATGGGAGAGGGCTTCTTTAACATTTCTTGTAGTGCCGATGCTGGTGATGAATTCATTCACTTTTTTACATCTGAAAAAAATCTTCATTTGCTTTCATTTTTAAAAAAGATATTTTGGCTGGGTATAGAATTCTAGATTGACAGAAGCATTTTAAAAAGGCTATTCCACTATCTTTTTTATTTGTATTGTTTCTGATGCGAAATCTGCTATAAATTTCATCTTTGCCTCTCAGTGTGTAACCAGTTCTCTGGTTGCTTGAAACATTTTTTCTCTGTCGTGGGTTTTGAGCAATTTGACTATAATATGCCTTGATGCAGTTTATGTATTTTATGTTTGGGGTCCACTGGGCTTCTTGGGTCTTTGAGTTAATTGTTTCCAAGTTTGAGAAATTTTTATCTCTCATTTCTATAAATATTTCTTTGTGCTCCTTTCCCACTCACTTTGGGGATCTCTTCTAACCTATCATGATAGGTGGATCAAAGTTGTCTGCCTCTGATGAACATGACCTGCCGGCCATGACAGAATTCTTTGATTTTACTTTCTTCAGGGGCCCGAGAAGAGCCTGTGTAGCCAGTACGAGGAGAAAGTGCGCCCCTGCATCGACCTCATCGACTCCCTGCGGGCCCTGGGCGTGGAGCAGGACCTGGCACTGCCCGCCATTGCTGTGATCGGGGACCAGAGCTCGGGCAAGAGCTCCGTGCTGGAGGCTCTGTCAGGGGTCGCCCTTCCCAGAGGCAGCGGTGAGAATGCGCTCTCTGTTTTAGTGAGTTTAGGCAGTCGTAGCAAAATGGTACCGTCTGGGTGGCAGAACTAACAGAAATCTATTCCTCACGGTTCTGGGGGCTGGAATTCCAAGACCAAGGTGTTGGCACAGCTGGTTTCTCCTGCGGTCCTTCTCTGGGTGCAGACGACCATCTCGCTGTGTCCTCAGATGCCCTTGTCTCTGTGCACACATGTCTGGTGTCTCTTACCTTTTTGTATGGATGCCAGTCCCTTGAAGCCCCACTCTTCTGACCTCATTTAACCTTAATTACCCCTTTAAGGCTGGTGCTCTAACATATGAACGGGGGGGACACGAGTCAGTCCACAGCACCCTCTTCTTGCACACTTTTGTGTGGATAGTGTGTAACCTGCCTTATGGGAGGTCTGAGTACATCTATTTGTGCCCCGAGCCCAGAACCATTGTGCACATGGGTGTCTTTCCCAAGCCCCTTCTCAAGAGGTGACCTTCCAAACGGGAGGTAAAGATTGGTGGTCTGATTGGTGGTACCCTCTGACTGCCAGGCCAAGGGGTCAGAGAAGCTCAGGAGAAGAGGGCAGACCTGAGTCGGGCCTGGACATACAGGTCAGATGTAGAGAGGGCGGGACCCGGAAGTTTACAGCAGGGGCTGTGGTGAGCGGCCTGCTGGGAGCAGCGTGCATTCTGGCTGGTGCGGGTGTATCCTGGGGACAGTGGAGGACATTTGCTTGCGTTTGGGGATTTCCTACTCTGGTGTGCCACCCGAGCTGATGGCAGAACACTGAGATGAAGTGAGGGGCCTAATGTGGTGGCTTTCGAGCATTACTGAGCAAACATTACCCAGAATGCATACACAAATGCGTATTTCTTTTTTAACGTTTACTTATTTATTTTGAGAGAGAGAAAGAGAGAGGCAGCATGAGCAGGGGAGGGGCAGAGAGAGAGGAAGAGAGAGGATCTCAAGCAGGCTCCATGCTGTCATCAAGGAGCCCGGTAGGGGGCTCAGTGCCACCAACCGTGAGATCATGACCTGAGCTGAAGTCAACTCAACCAACTGAGCCCCCCACGTGCCCCTCAAAATGCGCGTTTCTAAGGCCGCCTCAGACATAATGCATCTGAGTATTAGAGAAGGGACCAGAAGGTTTCGGCAGTCTGCCCAGATGATTACAGAAAAGTTTGTGCAGCGTTGATGTCAGGCCACCGTCTAAGGCTCTGAAGAGCAGAGTGCAGGACTGACGGGGACGTGGCCTCCAGGTATCGTTACAAGGTGCCCCCTGGTGCTGAAGCTGAAGAGGCTCGAGAGTGGCAATGAGTGGAGAGGCAAAGTCAGCTACCAGGACCACGAGGTGGAGATCTCGGACCCCTCGGAGGTGGAACAGGAAATCAATAAAGGTACGCACCCCGCGTTTGTTCGTCGTCACCTACTTGGACATCTGGCCTTCTGTGTGAAGGGGGCAGGGGGTCCGTCTGTCTGTCGCTGTGCCCACTCTTCCCTTCTGGGCCTGTCCTGCTCGCCTGGGGACCCGCCACCCCCCCCATCTGTGTCCGGGCCCGGCTCCCTTGTGTTTTCTCTTCTGTTACCTCATTAAGACCAGCGCTTTGGATAGAATCTGACCTAGCAATTAATTGTTCGGTATGTAAATAAGCATCTGAGAGTGATGCACATTTTAAAATTTAAACAGGGAGTATCTGTCCCTTATTCAAGGGCTTTCCCGCTCCACAGATCTGATGGAAGAAGAGTGGAGTATGGGGCCAGGGACCCCCTTTCCCTGTTAACCTTGTGAAAAGGCATTCTGGGCCATTCCTGAACCCTCTCTGGAAGCATTCCATGGGCCCTTTCCTCTGAGAACGAGACGCTCAGGCTGACGTGCGGGGGGGTGGGGGGGAAGGGGGGGCGGTGTCTCTGTGAGTGCAAACCACAGAGACAGAGGTCGCTCTGTCCACAGGAAGCATCGTCCGAAAGGGGAAATAAGTAGCCGCAGGGCTGGGTGCTGCTGAGAGCGAGGGAGGAGGATAAATAACCTTTTCCACCTTGACCTTCTCTTCTTCCTCATGTGTCACAACCTAGTTTCAGTCATTTGGGGAAGGTGCAAAAGTGGCAAAGAATGAGCTTGGCTCTTAAGAAGGTAGAGGGGTGCCTGGGGGGCTCAGTCAGTTAAGCGTCCGACTTCAGCTCAGGTCATGATCTCACAGTTCGTGGGTTCGAGCCCCGCATAGGGTTCTCTGCTGACAGCTTGGAGCCTGGAGCTGCTTCGGATTCTGTGTCTCCCTCTCTCTCTGACCCTCCCCTGCTCGCTGTTTCTGTCTCTCTCTGTCGCTCTCAGAAAAAAAGAGGTAGAAGCACTAAGTCGCATTTACAGACTGTTTTACAGAAGTTGAAGGCTGTTGTATAGTCAGAACGTTGCTGTGTGACTGTGGGGGTCAGGTCGGCTCCTGGGGCAGGACTCTCAACACCCCTGTGTGTGCTCATCGCCCTTCCTGTGTGACAACCTGAACCCTGAGCCCAACGGCTTGGAACTGTTGGTCCTCGTGGTTCCCTCCAGCTGGCCTGGCTGGGGCCAGCAGGCGAGGGTGGCCTCGGTCACATGCCCAGGCCCTGGGCTG
Organism: Helogale parvula; assembly: GCA_004023845.1. NCBI lineage: Eukaryota > Metazoa > Chordata > Mammalia > Carnivora > Herpestidae > Helogale > Helogale parvula. Next base: position 13,528 of record PJEM01013222.1, read on the forward strand.
CAGTGACCAGGTCTTCTCCCTACGTGGAGGCCGTCCTCCTCTGGGAGGCCAGGCTGGGCTCTTTGCGTGGCGGTGGATGGGTTCGTGGCAGGAAGGAAGGGGGAGCCCCCAGGCGCAAGTTCTCCATCTCTACGGGGTCCGTTCTGTGATGTCCTGTCAGCCACGGGCAAGCCCGATGTCAGGGACAGACTCTGGGGTTGGGAGAACATGTCGGGGAGCGTGAGTGCCGTGGTGGAAGGCAGTTTCCAGGCCATTTGTGCGAGCGCGCTGCAAACAGGGTGGCGTGAGCAGTGCGCCTATTTTCTCTCTCTCTCACGGGGAAGTCTGGAGGCGGGCAGACCAGAGCTGGTTTGCAGGGCCCGGCGTTGGACTCCTGTGTTGTTTCTCTGTCGTGTGTGTGGCCTCCGCGCCCAAGGCCGCACAAGTTCGTCAGGAAGCCCACATCCCAGCCAGCTGGCCGCCGGCCAAGGGCTTTCCCTGCCTTTTCATCACATTGTCCAGAGTCGCACGAGCCACGTTTACCCCAGGGGCCAGACTTAACCTCATGACCCCGGTGTCCAGCAGGTGGACGCTGGGAGGCGCCCAGTCAGCCATTGTTAGTGTTTCCATTCCGAGTTCTTGGCTGGTATAAGACAAGTCAAAAAGGCATCCTGGGTGTAGACAGGAGTAACGCAGTGTTAGCCAACAGTTTGATGAAATACATTCAGATCATGAGATGTGCATCGTTACGGAGGAAGGAGTAACAGGAAGTCCCTTAGTGGCGTGTCCATTCCAGTGCTCATTTAGCTCAAAACTAGCACGTTCCCCTCCGTCATTTCCCAAATCCTGTCTCAAGCGTTCCCGTGTGTTCTTATTTGCTTTCATTTTCCTTTGTTGTTAATCTCCCAGTGACATCAAGGGGAAGACTCAGGTGCAAAGCCAGGAAGGGCTCAGGCTGGGCGGGCTCTGGGCTGGTGCATGTGACTGTGATCTTTAGAGATGTTTCCACTCGGTGTCAAACAGTGCTGGCCACTGGCAAGGAAAACCGTGAAGTATCCTTTGAGTTTCCTTCTAGATCCAGAAAAGTGAATCTGCTCACTATGCCTTGCCCAAGCAGGGCAGGCAGGAGACAGTGCTTTCGGAGGATTTGCTGTCGGGAGACGCCTCCACTGTACGCTCTGTTCAGTTTTTCTCTTTTCCCCGTTCCCTAGCCCAGAATGTCATTGCTGGGGAAGGACTGGGGATCAGCCATGAGCTAATCAACCTGGAGGTCAGCTCCCCGCACGTCCCAGATCTGACCCTGATAGACCTCCCTGGCATCACCCGGGTCGCCGTGGGCAATCAGCCGGCTGACATCGGACGCCAGGTAAAACCTCGGTCCAGGGGCAGGGCCGTGCCCTGGACAGCAGCAAGTTCTGGGCTGAGTTGGGAGAGGGGATATGTGAGGTGTGAGGGGGCCTGGGAGAACGTGGTGGTCTCCGTGGCCTCTGCCAAGTCAGATGGAGACGTTCTGGGGAGCGTGAGGCAAGCAGGCAGAACTGGAAATCCATTTCAGACGTGTCTGGTTTTATATGGTGACCCATTTTTGGTTATAGTTTCATTTTGTGGCGTATCTAAGCCGGTGTGTACAGGAAGATGTTTTATGTGGGGAGAGAAGGCATCAGAAACAGATACAGTGACATTTTCATATTGGTGCATGTTACCCAAGAAATCAAAGATCGAGGGCATGGCCATGTGCTTCTCGGCGTCTTGTTCTTAGGAGGTAGTTAACAAGCTAAGGTCTGGCGGTTTTCCCCCAGACCCCAGCGTTCCGTTTCTGCCACGGGGAACTTGGTTTCTCATAATTCTGGCTTGAGAAGCGCTGCTGGCTCATGTCTTTTGGGGAGGTACCCCTGGGGCTCTGCGGTTTCCCCGGGCAAGGGCAAGGTCAGGCCGCCTTGCCCTCACGCACCTGCCTCCTCTCACAGACCAAGCAGCTCATCAGGAAGTACATCGTGAAGCAGGAGACCATCAACTTGGTGGTGGTCCCTTGCAACGTGGACATCGCCACCACGGAGGCGCTGAGCATGGCTCAGGAGGTGGACCCCGACGGGGACAGGACCATAGGTGAGACGAGGGAAGGGCCTAGGAGCCGTAGCAGGGCTTTGCTTGGCCATGGGCTCTCAGCAGATGATGCCGCTGGTCTTGGCCGGACCTGTGTTTCTCCAAGCTTGTCTGCACCAGGAATGACGGGCCAATGTTGAGAAATGCAAGGCCCTCGGCCCCCCCAAACCTCCTGAGTCTCTGGGGCAGGGCTTGGGACCCTGAGACGTGCCTCACAGGGAAGTCGGAGAGCCAGTGAGTGAGCTCTCCTGCCGGGCAGAAGCAGAATTAAATGGCCACCACACGCGGCTGTCTCTGGCTGAGGGCCACGCCCTGGGTGAAGCAGCCCGCCACGGCTGCCTGGAGGGGCGGGCCATCTTTGTGAGGCCTGAGCTGTCGTTCCATCACTGGCTGGCGACTCCGCCTCTAACCGTGGCCCTGGGGGGTGCTGTCAGGTCCCGCAGGCAAGGCTGAGAGGAAGGGGGTTGCTGTCGGGTCCTGCAGGCAAGGCTGAGAGGAAGGAGGGGGAGGATGCCCTCAGGTCCCACAAGCAAGGCTGAGAGGAAGCTGTGGCATTCTCTGACCGAAAGGCTCCGGCTTGCAGGAATCTTGACGAAGCCTGACCTGGTGGACAGAGGCACTGAGGACAAGGTGGTCGACGTGGCACAGAACCTCGTCTGTCACCTCAAGAAGGGCTACATGGTCGTCAAGTGCCGTGGCCAGCAGGACATCCAGGACCAGCTGAGCCTGGCCGAGGCTCTGGACAGAGAGAGGGTCTTCTTTGAGGACCACCCACATTTCAGGTACCCGGGCCGTGTCTCTGCAAGGGCGAGCCCAAACGTAGGGCCTCCATTCCTTCCGGGAAGTGGCTGCTGCGCCAAAGCAGCCGTCGGGAGGGGGTGTGGGAGTGCGCTGTGCTCACAGGGTCCGCGGGATTTGCCCGGAGCAACAAAAGAGGAAAGAAATAAGCAAAGAAATAAGGGATCAGATAAGGAGGGAACTGGCTGTGACAATTTAAATGGTGTGCCGCAACCAGAATAAAAACATAAATGCCTCAGATTGGAAACAAATCAGAAAGCTCAGAAACTGACCCAGAGGCATATATTTGCTGTATGACAAATGTGGCCTCCACATCGGGGGACACCTCAGTTTGACTCTCTGTCAGGGGCACTGGGGGAAATTGTAAATTTTACGTTACATACATTTTACCACAGTTTTTAAAAACTGACGAATGTGGAGACCAGAGCTTAGCTGTGAGAGTTCTCTCACACACAGGCATGCGCTTTATCCTTAAATGTTCTTTAAAATATAAAGAATCCTACACTAACTCAGCAAACACAGGTTTGGATTGAGCCAAGATAGGTCTTCCTTCCTCCAAGCAGCCCCGGGTTTAGGTTCTCGCCTTGGGGAACGACATGTCCGTAGTTCAATGTCATCCGTACATGTACTAGGTACGGGTCAGGGTATTCTTGTGAAGCCCTGTGCCGACATGCATTACGTAGATTTATGTGCATGTTACCTACGTGAAGAAGAGTGTGAGTGTTATGAAACCATATCCATAGGTGGCCACGTATATTTTATAAAGACAATTCTATAGTCAGATGTCTTGAGACATATATATATATATATAAATGTTTTTAATGTTTATTTTTGAGAGAGAGGGAGACAGAGCACAAGTGGGGGAGGGGCAGAGAGAGATGGAGACACAGAATCAGAAGCAGCTCCAGGCTCCGAGCTGTCAGCCCGACTTGGGGCTCAAACCCAGAAACTGCGAGATCATGACCTGAGCTGAAGTTGGAGGCTTAACTGACGGAGCCACCCAGGCGCCCTTAATGTCATGAGACGTGTATAATGTCTCAGCTTGAAGGGGTCTCTCTATGCCATTTTTTAAAGCAAGCTTTTCATTTTAATGCCGGCTTGTTAACATACAGTGTTATGTTAGTTTGAAGTGTACGATACCATGATTCGGCAATTCTCTACAACTTTGTGCCGTTCCGAAGTATCCGAAATAACGGAAGTTCTGCCCCCATTCCGCGCAGGGCAGTTCTGCCCATCTGGGTGCCAGCGGCGGGCGGCTCCCTCCAGCGGGGTGGCTGGGTTTGCCTCGGCCGTCCCTGCCGCAGGAAGCGGACTTGGGGTTTCTGGCCACACCAGGGTGGCTCCGTGGCATGTTCTCTTCTCTGTCCACAGGGTTCTTCTGGAGGAAGGACGGGCCACCATCCCCTGCCTGGCGGACAAACTGACCACCGAACTCATCACGCACATCTGTGTAAGCGCACACAGAGCCGTCGGGTTTCTGACTTGAGTCCCACAAACCCAGAGCTAACCTGCGTGGGCTCGCTAACTGTCCGTGCACATGGATCTCTGGGGCTCTCACCAAGGTGCAGGCTCGGGGTCGTGGTCTGGAGCCCAGCTTGGGATTCTCCGATTCCAGCAAGCTCCCGGATGGCCTGTCGCTGTGGCACATGCGTGCGGTGGGGTCTGATAGACGATTTTTGGCCTAAAATCTCATGAGCCCTGCACCCACTTTTCCCTTTCTTGCTGCCAGCCGCCCCCGTAATGTCTCGGCAGTGGTCATGCTCAGAGATTTCACATTTTAAATCTTTCTGTGGTTCTTTTTCAAGTTTGGACCGAATCCCTCGCCTTTTCACATTTGCATCCCTTTAAAGATTCCTTTGCACCCGTTTCTGTTGTATGTTGCGGGGAGTCTAGTGTCAGAAGTCTCGGTGCGCTGGGTCCTGCTAGCCATCACTCCCACCACCCGCGTTAGGGTTTTGACCTTGGGCCTGTCTCTTCCAGAACTTGATCTGTGGGGATTCATGAAAGCCCAGGTTCAAAATCAGCTTCCCCAGGGAGGGGCAGCCTCCGGCCTGAATCATTTTAGATACTCAGCTGGAGGTTTGGGGGACCCCTCGGGGAGTCTGAATTTGGGCAGCAGACCTGCCTGAGGGCTGGCTTGTGGTTACAGAGTTTGGGCAGAGATTTTATGTCCCTCCATTTATGTCCTTCCGAGTTCAGTCCCCAGGAATGTGGATAGAGGGCATAGTGGTTCCTAGCTCTTTGGGGTCCCAGCTTTGTATAGTAAGAAGATGCTGGTTCGTTGGATTCCCTGCCTCAAGCAAGCCCACCGGGATTTATCCTTTGCCCCAGCACCAAGGGAGGCTCTGAAATGTTGGCTCAGTTTTTCTTTCCTACAAATGCCCCACGAGACCAAACCTGGCTCTTCGTCCCTGGGCGCTCAGGTCACCTGGCTATGCCTCTGAGTACCTTCTAGCTCACGGATGCATTTCAAGGGACGCTTTGACACGTCAGCCAGCATTGTTCGGTGTCCGTGGTGGGCAAGGGCGCTAGCCAGAGATGGAAGTCCCTGAAAAAGTGTCATCTGTTAGCGACACGAAAGTTGTGCATCTCAAGTTGTCCCAACGGCTGCCGATTCGGAGCCCACAAGACAAATGGCCCTTTCTAATGTCCCTGCAGATCACAGAGGGAACTGTTCCTGGCGTTGCTCGGACAGGATGCAGGGGCCATGCGGAGTGGCCACCTGGACGTGTCCCCAAGACTGTCACCCCTGCCCCAGGGAATGTGGGGAGGCCAGGCCTCCTGGGTGGAGGCAGTGCCCACTAACATGCCCCCCCCACTCACCCCCTCCCCGTTCCTCCAGAGGAAGCCAGGGGGTCAGGAGCGCCTCACAGGCGGCCTGGGGGCTCCTGCTCCTTCCCTGTCCGCATTTATGTCTTTGCATTATTTTCTTTTTCCTCAGAAATCCCTGCCCCTGTTAGAGAATCAAATCAAGGAGAACCATGAGAAAATAACAGAGGAGTTACAGAAGTATGGCTCAGATGTACCGGAAGATGAACACGAAAAAATGCTTTTTCTGATAGATGTGAGTATTGCCCATGGCATCGAGTCAAGATTCACACGTCAATGTTCAAAACACCGTCATGTGCCGTGCACACTTTTCTCTTACTCCCCGAAAGCCGCCCCAGGCTCACGGTGCCCGCTTAACCCCAGAGAGGGGCCAGGGCAGAGGGACAGCAGGCAGGGAGGGAGGGACGGTCACATGTGCTGCGTGGATTGCCCATCACACTCGCTCGCCTGAGCCCCTGAGGGCAGCTGGGGGGTGGGAGGGTCTGTCATTCCCGCCAGGTGGGGGGGTGGGGGGACGTGCCCAGCCACGGCCTACCCACGGCCGCCAGACCGCCTCACTCGGAGTTGAAACATCTCCGCTTATACTTATGTTTCCCTTCTTGACAGAAAATCAATGCATTTAATGATGACATCAACTCTTTAATACAAGGGGAGGAGGCTGTGGGCGAAAATGAGAGTCGGCTGTTCACCAAAATCAGAAACGAGTTCCACAAATGGAGCACTGTGATCGAAAAGAAGTTCCAAAAAGGTGAGCGCCAGGCTCTGCCATAGGCCCCGGGGAGGCGGGGCCCGGGGAGGCGGGGCCCGGGGAGGCGGGGCCCGGGGAGGCGGGGCCCGGGGAGGCGGGGCCCGGGGAGGCGGGGCCCGGGGAGGCGGGGCCCGGGGAGGCGGGGCCCGGGGAGGCGGGGCGAGTCGGTTGGGGAGGCTGCCGTGGGGTGAGGGTGGCCGGGGTAGGGCCTCTGCTGCGCCCCACGTCACTGAGTTCCTGCCAGCGAGCTCCCGTGGCAGATTTTGGGGGGGCACCTAGAGCGAGCCTGCAGAGGAGTCCATCTCCTTGGGATTCTGGCTCCTCTCTCTCTCAGCGCCTCCCTGACTCATGCTTTCTCACGCTCTCCAAATAAATTAGAAAAAGGAAAAGAAAAGCCCACGAGGTTATCTTTGTAAGATAATTCAGAGCCGTTCTTTTCCAGGTTACAAAGCTATTTATAAACAAATGGAGAAATTCGAAAATCGCTACCGGGGCAGAGAGCTGCCAGGGTTCGTAAATTACAAGACGTTTGAGATTATCATAAAACAGCAAATCAGAGAGCTTGAAGAGCCAGCCGTCGACATGCTGCACACGGTGACGGGTTAGTTGCTGATTTCGCTTTTAGGCATTTTATTTCTGGGGCCGGGGAAGGCTGGAACCAAAACCAATGCTAAACTCCAGACTCTTTCTGGGGTGTTTTCTAATATCCAAGGACCCAATCAATTCTCTGATTCTCTGGGACCCCAGCTGGGTGTTCAGCCTTTGGACTCGGCTCTGGCACTAAGTGGCTCAGCACCGACGGTGCAGTGTAAGGGCTCGCCCCACAGGACGGCCCCCCACGTCAGACCCACAGGCTCCCAGGGCTTCCCACCGCCCCCTCCGAATGAGGTTCTATACTTTGCTAGAACGGCTCACAGAACTCAGGGCCACTTTACTTACCTCTGGGGTTTATTTTAAAGGAGGTACTTCCCTTGGCCTGGTTATGATAAAGGACATGAATGAAGGTATAGAGGGTGAGGCTTGGGCGGGTCCTGGGGCGAGGGCTCCTATCTCGTGGAGTTGGGGGGGCACACGGCACCCTCTTGGCACACGGGCGCGTTCACCAGTGTGGGAGCTGCCTGCGCCCCATCCTTCAGAGGAGTTTAGTGAGGCGGGATCGGTGATCACAGAGACACAATCAGCTCCTAACTCCGTCTCCAGCCCCTCTCTCCTCCGCAGAAGTGGGGAGGTGGAGGTGGGGCTGAACGTTCCAGGCTTCTAATCCAGGCTTGATCTTTCTGGTGAGCAGCCCTCGCCCTGAAGCTGTCCGGCGCCCTCCATGAGTCACCTCCTTAGAGCAAGGGATGCTCTGGCACACGGAGGCTCTGCGGGATTCAGGAGCTTGGTGTCAGGAACCGGGAGCACACACCAAATGCACCTTTCTCATGGTCCACACCGCCGGTCGGCTCCCCAGCTGTGTGTTTTACAGTCTCAAAATACTCCATTTATTTGAATCTTTTTTTTTTTTTAATGTTTATTCATTTCAAGGGAGAGAGGGAGACAGAGGGTGAGCAGGGAACGGGCAGAGAGAGAGGGAGACACAAAATTGGAAGCAGCTCTAGGCTCTGAGCTGTCAGCACAGAACCCGATGTGGGGCTCGAACCCACAAACTCCAAGGTCATGACTTGAGCTGAATCAGATGCCCAACCAACTGAGCCCCCCAGGTGCCCCTCTATTTTGTTGAAATCTCTGAGGATTGAGGTTGACAGCTCCACTGTCTGTGTGGGAGAGTTTTGAGTATTCTAGAGTGCCGTAGGAATCCAGAGTGGCATCAGGGTGCCCCGAGTAGTCAGGAAACTGTGTCAGGGGCCACTGCGGACCAACCACTCCCTTCTCCTGCAATTGCCATGCTCCTTGGTTTCCACGAGGCTTACCTAGCGCCGGCCCAGGCTGACACCATTGTCTCTCAGGCTTCAACCCTCTCATTTCAGCAAGAAAATGATCATTCACGGGTCGTGAACCCACAGAGGTTGGGGACAGCCCCTCACAGCTCATGAAGAGATACGATTTTGCCTTTAGGTTTAATAATTGTGTGCCAGAATTGGCAATTGTGTTGTGTCGACCAATTTCGCACTCTTAATTTATACTCTCAAAGATAATTTGTGCCGCTTAGAGCCTTATAGTCACAGAAAAAACTTTAAAACCCACTGTATCTGTGTGCATACTTCCGTTGCAGAAGAAACGATGTGAAGTCAAGGAAAGATTTTCAAGCACAAAGATGCTGCACAGAATATCAGGATAAAATTCTGTGAGGGAGTCAGATCTATGAGGAGTTTCAAAAATAAAAAGAAATAATGTGACTTTTCTGGCTGAAATAAGACTGTGTTCCTATATTTCTTTTTAAATGGACATTTAATGATTTGATTGGCATATTTAAGAGTGGTGTGAGTGTTTCACTGTAAAATATATACTCCTAACCTGCCAGAAATTACTATTTCCGCTGAAGATGAAAGATTTAAATGTCAAAGAAATATGCTGGGGGGGGGAGGACAATTAAGCTTTAAAATTCTTCCAGAGTGTTCTCCAGCAAAAAAGGTGTGCCTCCCTCCTGAGTGAGAAGAAAGGGTGGGAAGGAGGGAGGAATCTTCATTTCTTAGCATTTCATTCTGTTTTGTTTTGCAATCTAGGATTAAAAAAATGTTTTTAATGTTCATTTTTGAGAGACAGAGAGAGACAGCGTGTGTGGGGGAGGGACAGAGAGAGAGGGAGACACAGAATGTGAAGCAGCTCCAGGCTCCGGGCTGTCAGCACAGAGCCCGAAATGGGGCTCAAACCCACGAACCTCGAGTTCACGACCTGAGCCAAAGCTGGACGCTTAACCGCCTGAGCCCCCCAGGCACCCCATCAGTCTATGATTTTGAATGAATCTTGTCTTTCCTTCTTCAGATATGGTCCAGCTCGCCTTTGCAGAGATTTCAAAAGAAAATTTTGTTGAATTTTTCAACCTCTATAGAACAACAAAGGTAAGACTGACCACAGGTGTTTGAAAGAGACAAAAGTCAGCCTGATGCCAGAAAATAGATTTCTTGCATGAAGATCATCTCAACCTGATGGTATGTGTGGAGAAGCAGCTAACGAGGCTCACTGGTGAACCTTGATGGTATCACCAGTGATGTTGGGTTGAAAGCAATAAGCAGAGTGAGCGAGGGAGAAATACTTAAAATCACAGAAGAGAGCCAGAGTTAGTAGAACGGCCTCATCTGAAGCAAGCGCCCGAACCCCGAGCCTCACCGAGGAAGCCGCATATACAAGTGGTGTCTTCCATGAGTGAAGAGTCAGGAGGAAGTAAAAACCCCGCTTCGTGCAGCTGAGAGACACAGTGAGGGGTTCCCGCACTTGCTCAGCCCAAGGTCCCGCCTTCCGGAGGCCGGAAACCCCAGGTCAGGATGCCGGCACACTTGGCATCTGTCCAGGGCCCGACGTCTGGCCCTGGCTCGTGTGGGGGCCGTCTTCTCGTCACACCCTCCCAGGGCAGAGGGAGAGAGGGAGGGGGCAGGGAGAAAGCACTCTGGCGTCTGTCTCTCCTTACAAGGACGCTGACACCATCCCTCCTGCGACCTGGACCCCCACCCCCCCCCCAGTGCCACCACTTTGGGGATTAAGCTTTCAACTTTTGAAATTGGGGAGACATGCACACTGGGTCCCTAGCACTCAGTGCTGCTGGGAAGGCTGGCTTGGCCTTTCACAGGCTGGGAGGTTGGTGGCATGCTACTTCAGCTTCCTGGGCCTTGGGCTCCCATCCACGAAATATGACTAAGAATGCCTTGCATGGAAGGTGTTAATGTACGTGGAAGAAAATGTTTGGGGTGCATCCCACTGGCTGGCTCCCTTCGGGCTCTGGGGAACACAGGCATTTTCTAGGTGTGAGATCAATTCCCCAACCTTCTGGAAGCCAGTTTCTCTAAATTGTAGGAACGTGAATCCTGCAGAATTGAGTGGGTGTCAATTTGGCCCCATCTTTACCCCCACGACCTCTGTGATGGGCATATATACTCCTGATGAGATGGGAAAGCCCCCAAAGAGGAGGAATCTGAGAAATCGGGCCCCAAGCAGAGCCGGTGCAGGTCCCCAGGCTCAGGGCAGGGGTGTCGGGGTCTGGGCACGCTGACTGCTCCCCCCCACCCCGCCGGGGAGGGAGCCCCATCCTAGATAAGCCGGCGTGGGGTGCGGAGGGCTGCAGCACGGGAAGATGCGGTCTTCCTTCCAGTAGGGGCTGGTTGGCCGTGGGCTTCAGGGAGGGACCTCCCCCTTCCTCGCCCGTTTCTGAGCGAACCTCGTTGGACTTCTCTGTTGCCGTAGTCCAAAATTGAAGACGTCAAGTTTGAACTAGAAAAAGAAGCGGAGAAGTCGATCCGACTTCACTTCCAAATGGAGCAGATTGTTTATTGTCAGGACCAGATCTACCAGCATGCGCTGCAGAGGGTCAGGGACAAGGATTCGGATGACAATCAGAAGTGCAAAAAAATTCAGGATGCCATCTCTGAAGAAGTTTCTTCGCTGAACATCTCCTTGTCTGAAATCTTCGATCATCTGCTGGCTTACCGCCAGGTAAGTCTGTGAGTGCCTCAGAAAGGCGGCTTTCATTCCATTTCCTTTTCTTAAGGATGTTTTTCTCTAATTTCCGGGTCTCTGTGGGGTGGCCATCAGCAGGCTCCGTGTGTCTGGCCTCTGTGGAAGCACCGAGCCTCTAATAGATGAGTGGAGGCTATGACTCAGAGCCACTCACGTCTGCTTTTGACAGGGCTGTGTGGCCCTGGCCGAGTTCTCTGACCTTCTGGGCCTCAGAGTGGTGGTGTCTGTGGGGCGCTGTCTCCTCCCTGGGTTCTTGTGGACATTCAGGGGGGTGAGTGCAGGTGGAGCCCTTGCCTCAGGGTTGGGACACGATGACAGGAGCCGCTCCCAGAGACGCACGCTCTCGTGGCTCCTGTACATTTCTCAGCATGTGACAGTCGGTCTGCCTCGTGCTGGGAAGGATGCACAGCTGGGAGGTCACAGGTCCGAACCCGGACAGACAGCAAATCCTCCTCTGCTGGTTTATCAGATGTCTCCACCAGGTCACCGTTTGGGTGCTTTAAGGCCGTGTTCCTTTCTTTTTAGTTTTCAGATTTAAATCCAAGTTCGTTAGCATATCATGTAATGAGTGCAGGAATAGAATTTCATGATTCACCACGTACACGTAGCACCCAGGGCTCCTCCCAACAAGTGCCCTCCTAAGTGCCCCTCCCCCCGCCTCCCCTCCAGCAGCCCTCAGTGTGCTTGCTCTCTGTGCTTGAGTCTCTTGGGGTTCGTCTCCCTCTCTGTTTTTATATTGTTTTTGCTTCCTTTCCTTTATGTTCATCTGTTTTATATCTTAAATTCCACATATGAGTGAAGTCACATGATGTCTTTCTCTGAGTGACTTACCTCACTTAGCATAAGACCCTCTAGTTCCATCCACGTTGTTGCAAATGGCAAGATTTCATTCTTTTTTGTCATGTCCGCCCCGGCCGGCGGGGCGGTCGACCCTTGCAGGTTCCTGAGAGAGGGAGAGAGAATTGGGGGCCAGGGAGCACAGAGAGTGGAAGCAAAACAAGCATTTCTGATCAAGCCCCTTTATTGAGAAAAATACCCACACCTATATAGGGTTTAGGGCGGGAAGCTGACTGGGTTGGTTGCTAGGAAACAGGGTCAAGTGATTAAAGCTAGGGTAAAGAAGGAACCAAACTAAAGTTTTTAGCACAGCACCTGAAGGGCTAATACCACCCTACCTGTAGGCGATTGATCTTTGTTCTTCTGGCTTCTCCTGACACTTCCCTGCCTATTTTTGTAATTCAGGTAACTCCCCTCAGGGAGTGACATTTCCGGCTAGTAAATGGCTGAGCAGCTGAATCTTTGCAGCTTCCCACACTTTTAGATCGCTGAATGATACTCCATTGTGTACGTATATACACCACATCTTTATCCATTCATCCGTAGATGGACACTTGGGCTATTGCCGATAGCAGTGCTATAAACATCGGGGTGCATGTGCCCCTTCAAAACAGCACGCCTGTATCTTCTGGATAAATACCTAGTAGTGCAAGTGTTGGGTCATAGGGGTATTCTATTTTTAATTTCTTGCGGACCCTCCATCCTGTTTTCCCGGGCGGCTTCCCCAGTTTGCGTTCCCCCCGGCAGCGCAGAAGAGCTCCTCTTTTCCCGCATCCTTGCCAGCACCTGTGCTGAGGCAGTTTCTAGAACTCGGTCACCCACACGGGTCTCCTGGGATCTGGTGGCGGGGCAGACGTGAATTGCAGGTGCGAGGTGGGGCCACGATCTTGCATTTCTAACAGGCTCCGAGGACATGCCCGCCCCACCGTACAGAGCCCCTCCTTGGGCGAGCCAGCCTCTAACCCAAGGCACGGTGGAGACTGGGTGCTGTTTCTCTTGGCTCACCTTTTACATGTCAGCATCAACGTGATGACGCTCACGCGTCCCGTCTTGTGTCAGCAGGTTTTACCCACGGTTTAAGTGCCTAGTGCAGCCAGAAACACCTCCGTTATGCTCCCCGCTGCTGCTCCTTCTCTTCCACATCGTGGTAAAATACCTGTCGCACAGAAGGTACCACCTTACCCATCCCTAAGAGCGAAGCTCGGTGGCGGGAAGCACGTTCACGCGGTGGCACAGCCGGCCCCGCCCCCGTCTCCAGGATCCTTCATCTTCCCAAACTGAAGCTCCGCCCCCACGAAACACAGACTTGCCAGCCGCCCCCTTCCCCCGCCCGCGCCCCTGCTTCTACCTTCTGAGCCTGCGGGCTTCCTGGTTCCCGGAGCTCACATAGGAAGGTCATGCCATCGCTGCCCTTTCCTGTCTGGCGGGTTTCACTTCGCATAACGTCCTCAAGGTTCACCTCAGCCGTAACGTGGGTCAGGCCCCCCTTCCCTCCAAAAGCAGCGAGATGCTCGGGGACAGAAAGACGCGTTTCGTTTATTCGCTCGTCCTTATGCGCACCCTTTGGCCAGTCTCTGATGCCAATGTGAACACGGGCACGCCCCTGCCTGTGCCCCCTTCTTTGTCACTCAGAATTTTCCCACTTAGTTTTATTCTGGTTTTATTATGGATTTTAGAATCAGCCTAATCCTGTCCGTGATGAAAAAAGAGCTGTGGGCATTCTTGCTGCTTCTGCCCATCCGTCAGTCTGCACAGTGCGTGTTGATGCCTTTATGACCTGATATTTTTCTTTTTTAATGTTTATCTACTTTGAGAGAGAGAGAGAGAGAGAATTCCAAGCAGGCTCTGTGCTGGCCGTGCAGAGTCAGATGCGGGGCTCGGTCCCTTAAACCATGAGATTGTGACTTGAGCTGAAATCAAGAGTTGGATGCTCAACCGACTGAGCCCCCAGGCGCCCCTTCTTGAGATTGTAGGGGAGAACCCGTCTCCTTGCAGCTTCTGGGGGCCGCCCGTGGTCCTCGGCGCGTGGCCTCTCTCCCGGCGCGTGGCCTCTCTGCCGTCTTCAGAGTCAGCGAGGCTGCTCTCGGACCCCTCCCGGGCCACGCCCCCTCCCAATCCTCCGTCAGCCGCCCTCCCTTTGCCCGGGCCCTGCAGGCAATCCGCGGCGCTCTTCCCAGCTTACCGGCAGCTGACTGACGAGCTTGACTCCTCCGCGTGCTCCCATGTCCTCCTTGTGCGCATGTGCGGCTCGTGTCAGCACTGACGCCACGCCGCCGTCCCTGCCCCTCCCATGCTCATCGCTCGTCGCTCCCCGGGTCAGTGATTGGCCCAGTGGCCCCGTGGGCCTTGGGATGGGGCCCAGGCAGCCGGTTGTCACCACCTGGAAATTTCTTCTCGGTTACCAGAAAGAGGGAGATTCCTGCAGACATGGCCCATGTGTGTGATCCTTTGTGTAGCCCACCTCCCCGGCCCCCCAGGCCCATCTGGCTCCGGAGGGACTAGTGCCATCGGCCCTGCTCACCAGGCCACCTCACTCACCCCTGTCCCTGTCGGCCTGGCACGTGCTGCTCCCCCCACACCACTCTGTCCCTCTCGCTGTGGTTCTGCCCACCCACCACTGCCTGCCTTAGATGAGCATCAGAGGGGGTGTATTCGCCTATCTCCTGTGTCTGTCAGAAACGCTGCTGGTTTGCGTGGTTCCCCAAATACCGTTTGGGTCCCCGATTTTCTCTTTCCTGCCATCAGCCTTCCCCTCGGACCTTCCGTCCGTTCTTGGAGTTCTCTTCCGTGTGGCCCCGCCTCTTCTGCCTGCCCTCGTGTCCCCCTCCTCCATCTGGTGGCGGCCACGTCCCTCACTAGCTGTCACCCAGGAACACAGGGCCATGTCCACGGCGCGCTGTCCCCCGGGCAGCGCTCACGGGAGCATATTCCATGCCAGGCACCTCTCTGTTTTTTTATTATTTATTTATGCTTTTCTTTGAGAGAGAGAGACAGAGTGAGAGTAGGGGAGGGGCAGAGAGAGGGAGACAGAATCCGATGCAGGCTCCATGCTCTGAGCTGTCAGCACAGAGCCCGACGCGGGGCTCAAACTCATGAACTGTGAGATCATGACCTGAGCCGAAGTCAGACGGTCAACCGACTGAGCCACCCAGGTGCCCCCACACGCCAGCATCTTTTTAAACGTTTTATCTTTCAGCTCCTTTAATCTTTCAGTCATGTCTCGGCCAGGTGCTAATGTAGCCCAGATTTTGCTAAGGCACCAGGCTGAGTCCGCTTCCTGAGGGACCAGCCTGTCTCAGGAACGAGCCCTTTACGAACAGGTGGGGTCCGGGGAGGGCGAGGAGCGGCCTGAGACTCACCCGGCCTCCCAGGGACTGCAGAGGGCTCCCTCCGCTCTGCGTTTTCGATGGCCCTGATTCTTTTATGTGAAATATTTAGCATGGATGTTAAAAAAAAAAAAAAAGGCCGTAAAATCTTTCCAGCAAAGTTGTAAGTAATTTGAAAGTACCCGAGTGTCCCAGGTGGGAGGTGGGGTCAGCTTCCTGGCGCTGCCTCTGGCCCAGAGGCCCCTGCCAGCCCCGGCCCCTCTGCCCCCCGCGGACCCTGCGGGCTGGCGTTGCGCCCTCAGCCTTCTGCAAATGTCTCTTCCCTGCCAGGAGGCCACCAACCGCATCTCCAGCCACATCCCCCTGATCATCCAGTACTTCATCCTGCAAGTGTTCGGCCAGAGGCTACAGAAGGGCATGCTGCAGCTGCTGCAGGACAAGGAGGCCTACGGCTGGCTCCTCAAGGAGCGCAGCGACACCAGCGACAAGCGCAAGTTCCTGAAGGAGCGGCTCTCCCGGCTGGCCCAGGCTCGGCGCCGCCTGGCCAAGTTCCCCGGTTAGGCCCGGCCGTCGCCTGCCCCGGCCACCACTCCAGGGCCGCCTGCCTGTCCCTGCCAGCCCATTTCACAGCTGCCCCAGACGTTAGCGGCCAGTCTTCCCAGTCACCATCTGTGCTTGTCCCTCACGGGCAGGGACCGAGGACGAAGACTTAGGTCAGTATTAAGGAGACGGAGACCGCATGGACGTGGCGCCTGGGGGCCGCTCCTCCGGGACCCGGCCCGTCTCCGGCCGGAGATCGGCACACGGGAAGCTCGAACGAAGGCCCTGCTCCGAGCGTCCTCCCGCCGTGTTCTGGGAGCCCCGTCCCTGCCCGGGTGTGCTTACGCGCTGTGCTTCATTGATTTGTAATAAACTCCTTTCTACCGGACGTCGCTCTGACCGGTGTTTTGTGGGACCGTCTGGGAGTCTGTATTCACGAGAGGATGCCGGCGGATGAGGAGCGTCTGGCAGGGTCCCCTAGCACCCCCTGTGGGCGGCACCGCAAGCCTCTTGTCAGCCACACACCCCAGCGTTGATCAGAACCACCTGGCGCTCGCCGGGGTCGGTTTCACCGGCGCCGCACAGAGACGCCGTAGCAATGCGGGCGGGCGTTTGTAAGAGCGAAGGCGGGTGCGAGGCGCGGGCACTCCTAACCCGGCACGGGGCATGTGCCCCTGTCGCAGGCTAGATGCAGGCCAGCTGCTCACAGGGGTGCTGGGGGCCCCCTGAGCAATCCCCGGCCGGGGCCGGCACCCTGGCAGGGCTGGCCTGAGTGACTCGCCGGCACCAGGCAGCCCTGCCTCCCACAGGAAGCCTCTGCAGAACTGGGGACAGCCACAGGTGTCAGGGTGGCAAAGGGGTCTTCGTTGCTGTGGTTCCGGTTTTCCCGGAGACTGAAGGAGAGGGCGAAGGAAGATGGCTGACTCTGTGCTCCAGGGGGTGGGTCTTGGGGGGGGGGGGCCACCTGCTGGAGCTCACAGGTGCCTGCAATCACTTTCACTTTGGCCCCAAACAGCAGGTGTCTAGGGCCCCTTCAGACTTGTCCTGAGTCCCCACCCATAGAGGGGAGGGCGTGGTCCCTTCTCCCGTGTGTCCAGGACTCAGGGAGAGAACCTGGGATCCGCTTTGGGTGACTTGTTTGCTCAGAGGGCAGCCGGGCTCACACAAGGGGTTCAGGTGCCCTCCCCGTCCCCCCATCTGCCATCCTTGCCCCCGCCCGTGAGGGCGCCGCCAGGATCAGAGCCTGTGGCATCTCCGGATTCCACTGCCCGCCCCAGAGCACCAGTAGGAAAGCCCATCTGTCTGTGAAGAATATGCTAGAATGTCCACGATGCCCACTCATGAACCCTTCGTGTTCGGGAAGTCTGGGGCTCCGCTGAGCCCACAGGACGGAACTGAGTCTTGAGCACAGCAAGGAGGGGGCCCCAGAGAACGAGCGGACGGAGCACAGGCTCTGATGTGCTGTAGGTGCTTAATAAATGCTGCGAGAGGGAGAGAGGCATGGGACACGCTGGGCATTTGTCCAGATGACTTTCTGGATTCATGACTGTCTTCTAAAATGCTTCAGAGCTCCTGTGTGTTTTTAAGTTTATTTATTTTGAGAGAGAGAGAGCGAGTGAGTACACTCATGTGGGCTCATAAGCGGAGGAGGGATAGAGAGAGAAGAGGAGAGAGAATCCTAAGCAGACTCCTGCTCACAGCGGGGGGGGGGGTGCAAACTCCCGAACGTTACAGGACGTGGGAGAGACGCCAGTCCTGGTGGCATGGAGTCCAAGAATGACCTCGCCGACAACAGAGAGTGAGCAGAGTGACCGAGTTTATCGAGAGAAAGCACAAAGCTCTCAGGAGGGAGAGGGGTCCCAACTGGGGAGCCGCGGAGGATTTCTGTTCCTGACTTTTTACAGGGACCTTACCAGAAGGTTCGTGAGGCTCCAGGCGGGTCTGGAGGACCTTTATTCCCCCTCACAGCTGCAGTCTGCCTCCCCCGCCCCCCCATCTCTCCCTGCCTGTTAACCGTTTCCCCACTCAAGATCAAAATCCCAGCTGAAATCAAGAGTCAGACGCTTCACCAGCCGAGCCACCAGGGAGCCCCCAGAGCACCTGCTGTCACACTATCCTTCCAGAGGAAAAGCAGACAAAACTGTCAGGCACCCAGAGGACCCCCCAAATGTCTGTTTTTGTTTCAGAGGAAAGGAATTTGGGGGGCAAACCTTCCACCAGATAGCAGAGAACGCAGCACGTGGTGCCCCTCCCATCAGACTTCTTTTCTTTTTAATTTTTAAAAATATTTTTTATTTATTTTTGAGAGACAGCGTGATCAGGGGAGGGGCAGAGAGAGAGGGAGACACAGAATCTGAAGCAGGCTCCAGGCTCTGAGCTGTCAGCACAGAGCCTGACTCGGCTCAAACCCAGGAACCATGAGATCATGACCTGAGCTGAAGTCAGAAGCTTAACTGACTGAGCCACCCAGGGGCCCCTGGTGGGCAAACGTTTCAATGCTGGAAACCCACCCTCTGACCCAGCCGCAAGGAACAACATATATCAGCACAAATTACTCCCTTTTATTAATACCTGTGTTTTCCATTTAATTATGAGTATTTTGGCCTCCTTTATATCAAGCAAATTAAGTTACGTCTTTTATAAAGGGTTTGATACAAAACCATCAATATTTCCCTGGCTCCAGCACTCTGGCTGGATCTGTGAAGTGCGACCAGCCTCATCCAAAAGTGAACCCGTCACGAGGAGACTCTAGCGGGAAAAGCACAGCTGAGGATTGTCAACGGCCTTGCCCCGGGCTCGCTAGGTATACGGTCCGCTACCCTTTATCCCCGAGCTTGCTAACGTTTACCTGAATTCCCAGACCAGCCCCGACGGCGCCGTGGTGGGCGGGACAACTGGAGGTGCCCACGCGCATGCGCCTCGCTGGGCACACTCACCTTGTTTCAGCTCTCGCTGTGAACAAGGGCGCTTTTGTGGGCTGGTTGTGCCAGGCTTCCTGTATTGTTGCACTTTTCGCAGGTGACCTGGGGGTTTGCCGCGGTCGCAGGCGGGTGAAGCGCCGGCCTCTGCGGGTGCCTCACCGAGAAAACACGCGTGCAGACCAGCAGGCCCGGGAGCGATGCCGCCGTCAGCACCGCTCGGTGTCTGCGTCAGCTGGGCAGCCAGCTAGGTGTCTGAATAGAAGCACCCGCAGAACAAGGTCACGAATCGATTGGTCGACCACGCCCGGAGGCTCGTGGGCACCTGACCTTGTCTCTGCCCCCTAGAAGCAGCTATTCACCCACCATTCACGAATTCAGTGTTCGTGACGGATTTATGGACCAAAATTACCATGAGTGAGAGAATCAACTGTATTTCAGGGGGTCGTCTAACAAAAACGTGTGCTTCACCTGTTTTCATGGCCGCTTTTCTCTCATTTTAACATATCCTTCCATGAATTTCTTAAAGCTTACTTATTATGAAGGAGAAAGCGTGAGTGGGGGGAGGGGGAAGGGAGAGACAAGGAGAGAGAGAACTCCAAGCAGGCTCAGCACTGCCAGCACAGAGCTCGACTTGGGGCTCAAACTCACGAATCCTGAGATCATGACCTGAACCGAAATCGAGAGCTGGCCACTTCGCCAACGGAGCCATCCAGGCGCCCACGTATCTTTCCATCATTTCCACAGAATGAAGATGATCACCTGTCGCGTATGCACGATTTGGGAGATGCAAAGGGTCAGAATGGATTTCTGTCTCGGGCAGAGAGAGAAAAACCCCATCCAGTGTTTCTCTCCTGCCCACAGTTGGGACTGGCACCCAGGAGAGCAGAGGTGGCGGCTTTGTCACCAAGAAATAACAAGGACTTCGGGAAGACAGCTTCAGGGACAAAACGCTGGGCGCAGACTTGGACAATTGAGGATGTGTGGGACACATACTGGATAGAGATCTGCAGGACAGTTGGGTCTCAGGGTCCGAGTCAAGGAGAGTGGGGGCTGCGGGTGATGGCCACGCAGGAGTTACCACGGGTCACCTCCGACGGGACCACCTCTGCCAGCCCCCCTCCCCCCCAACCTCCCCTCAGTCCTCAGACCAGCCCCCTTGCCCCTGCCCCCCCATGCAGCCTCCCCCCAGCATCACCACCCCCCAAGGAGATGCACACTGGGCCTGCTCACCATGCCCATTCGCAGAGGCCCAATCAATATTTGGAAAAAAAAAATGTATAATTTATTTGTACAATATTTCACAATTGAATTTTACAATTTAAAAAAGATACAAAACAGAGGACAAACAGAAGTCACGTAAAAAGAAGCCAAAGAGGGATGACAATGCTTTCTAAAATCTGGCTGGGGAGTGGGCACCCCAGGGCGCTCCAGGTCTGCAAGGCCCATAGGCGTGCTGCCAATGAGCCCTCCTGGCCTCCCACTTCAAGGTACACCCTAAGCAGTAGAATTGTTCATTTCCTTCTCCGGAAGCCAGTGCTGGAGAGGAGGCAGGGCCGCTGGGAAGCAGGGCTCAGCCCCTGGGAGGCAGGGCTCCGCACCTAGGATTCCACCCTGCCCTTCCCTCCAGGGGAAGCCTGAGGAGCTGGAAGGGGCCACAGGGAATCCAAAACCCGCCTCTCTCTTCTCTGGTGCAAATCTGGTGCAAGCACAGTGCTGCCGAGAGCAGAACACTTTGGAAAGCGCTTTAAGTGGCCCGCCCAGCAGGCTCTGCAAGGGCCATAGTTTCAAAGAGCCAAATGTAGCAACTACTTAGAGATATCACAGCCTAGACTCCTGAGCACTGAGGTAGTAACATGCAGAAACTTTACATGGAAACAGTGTATCTCAAATCACACATCCCTGATTTCCCCCCGCTTGGGGGTGACCTCAATTTCCATGTGATTAGCAGGTCCCAAGAGGGTCAGTATCAGTACAGCACCCCATTGACCAGCACCCCACAATCTCCAGGGAAGAGGGTGCGCACCGGGAGTGAGGCTGGGTCTCCCAAGGGCGCCCAGCCCAACACCCTGCGGTTGTGGGTGCGCAGGTGCGAGGGGGGGGGGGGCGAGGGGGGTTTGCAGTGACCTGCCTTGCCCCAAGGGCTCTGTCCACCCTCTCACCCTGTTGAGCAGGAGAGAAAGTTCTTGCTGCCTTTAGTCCTGACCCATGAAGGGCTGGTCCCTTTATTTCCAGCCACCATCCAGGGCTGCTAAGAAGGCACTAACAAAAGATCAGTGGAACCCCCCGCCCCCCCCCCGTGGGGAGACTGGCCCCGGGGTAGCCCTGCCTGGCATCGACCCCAGAAGGCTGACTCTGAAGGCCCCACCCAGCTTCCTTCCCTTTCTGTCTCAAGCCACCCAGCAGCTGAGAAGTCACCAGCCCCAGGTGCATCCAGAAGCAGCCCCTGGAGTGGGCTTAGACGCAAGACCCCACTGGGCAGCGTCCTTCCCTCTGCCCTGTGCTGGCCCTGGGCGCCCACTCCCCGCTGGGCCTGGGTGCCCCTTTCAGACCAGGGGTCCGGGAGCTTGAGCCTGTGGCCTGCACAGAACTGTGGAGAGTGCCAAAGACAGACAAATACACTATTTAATGATGAAAGGACCTTCGAATCACTTCTAGAAGTACACCGCACACAGGGAATTAAAAATCAGCCCCTTCGTTTTCTTGCGGAAGTGTGTAAAGGATTAGCTGTTTGCCTGTTCAAAAAAAAAAATGAAAAGAAGAAATGACTTAATTTTCTCAAGACACGAAAAGTTTGCAAATTAGTTTTGTCTCCGAGATTGACCGAGAACCAGAGCAGCAAGCATAGTGAGTGGGGCCGAGAGACTTTTCCTACAGCTCGAAGGTCAAGGGCTTGGGCTAACGAAGGTAGTGAGGGGCTCCAGGGGGAGAGCAGAAGCCGGACGCGCTGCGTGTGGAAGCCGGCTGTGTGCCCCCCCCCCCCCCCCCCCCGAGCCTCAAGGTCAACCTCAGCCCCAGAAGAGCAAGTGTGTAATCAGCGCTGGCTTCCCACGGCCGGCTGTCCTGCCCCCCACTTCCGACCCTCTGTGCCCTGGCCAGGGCCTCTGGCAGCCCCACCGCACCCCGCAGACTTCTGGGCTTTGGGACAAGCGTGGAGAGCCCGGGGAGGAGGGGACAGGAAAGTTACCCTCATTTGTCGATAAATCCAGTCCGTAAATACTGTCACGTTTCCGTACACTCCTGGTCTGTTCGCCTTGGCACAGCCGGATCCCCAGCTGGTGTCCCCAATCAGCCACCAGATGTGGCTCTTCAGAGTGACCAGGGGGCCCCCACTGTCACCCTGGGGGGACACAGCAAGAGCAGAAGTTGAAACCATAACCCGCAGGTGCAACTGGTCATGGGGGGGTGGTCAGGGCGGGGGTTGGCGTGGGGGTCCCTGGGGCAGTTAGGACCCAGTGTGCGGGTTCCGTGTAGGTGGGGCCGCGGGGACGGCCAGCAGTCACCTGGCAGGAGTCGACGGTGCCCTGCAGGTAGCCGGCGCAGATCATGGCCGCCGTGACCAGGTTGTTGTAGACGTGCTTGCTGTTGCAGCGCCGGGGCTCGATGAGCCGCACCGGGGCGGCGTTCAGCTCGTCCGAGGTTTTCCCTGGGGACGACGCCATTGAGATGCCGTGTGGCTGGCAGCCGCGGGACAGCGGCCTCCCTCCTGGGGACGCGCCGCTGCACACCCCTCCCCCCACCCCGCCCCAGGCCTCCTCCTCCGGGAAGGCCCGACGTATCCCCGCAGCTGGCTTCTCTGCGCAGGCGCAGCCCTTCCCCATCAGGGAGGGCCTTCCTGGCCTTGGAGCTGCGGATAGCTCTGCGTTCTGGACTCGTGCTCTCTCCGCACCCAGCGCCCTGGCTCTCCTCGAAGGACCGGGCCCGGGCCCACAGGGAGCTCCCATGTCTCCACCTGGAACAGCCCCCGGGGCTCCGCCTGCCATGAAACCTTCTCTGAAGCATCGCGGGCCCTGCGTGTGTCTGCCTCTTCCCTCCCCTCTCGCCGCCTCCACAGGGGTGTCTGCCGGGCGCCATGCGCTTCACGTGCCAAAACAGAGCCTCTCGAGGCCCCCCTCCGCCCCAAATCCTCCCCACCCGGCCACCCCTGGGATCGGGAAGGGGCAGCACACCCTTCCCGGGGCTCAGATCCGGGAGCAAGAAGACCCTGTCCCTGTGTCCCTCGCTGTCCCCGCTGGTGTTCAGTCCATCGGCAAGGTGGTGGTGGTTCTGACATGCTCGGTCTCCCCCCACTCCAGGCCCACCACCCACAGCAGGGCCGCCAACCTGTCACAGAGGTGACTCCCCAACACCCGGTCCAGCCTAATCCTTTCTGTGGCTTCCACAAGGCCACCAGCTCGTGTCATTCTCCTTCAAACCTCCCCACAGCTCCCTATCTCACACACAATCCAAGCCAACGTCCTCCCCAAAGCCTGTAAGGCACCCCCCCCCCCACCCCACAGCCTTCAGCCTCATCCCTGGCTAGCCACTCCCCAGCCACACTGACTCTTCTGTTCCTTAAACATCCTTTTCATTCGGATCTCAGATGTCATCTTTTACAAGAAGCCTTCCCTGATCACCCCTTAAAAGCAAAGCAGCCAGCCCCTGCTGTCACAACGTTCTGCTGATTGAAAGCACCAAGTTCAGTTCTCTGTTTCCCGGTTGACCACGTCGCACCCCCCGGACATCCGCGAGGAAATGCGACATTCCTGAGAGCAGACATTTCTCATCTTATTTTGTGCAGTTACGCATCCCCAGCCCATAGGAGGCGCCACAGATACGCATGGATTTTCCCACTGGTCTTGGCTGCTGAGAAGCCTCGCACACAACTGTGAGGCTCAACTGCAGTAACTTTCTTCAGACCAGACGGCTGGATGTCCGGCACGGCCGCCGTCGCCCTGGTCCGCCTCCCACATCACCCAGCCCTGTACTTTTCACCCTGTTCTAAAGGGTTTGTTGTGCGTGGCCTAAACGCTTTGCAGAAGGACATAGACAGGGCGTAAGGTTCTTTGTGCACCCGCAGCTGCACCCCTCTCCCATGGCTGTGGCCTTTACACTGCAAGAAGCAGTCTCCACGCAGGATGAGGACCCTGTGCCAGGTTTGGTCCTTTCCCCACTTAGCAGATGGGGAAACTGAGGCACAGAGACCAAGCAGACTGCTCAAAGTGATCTAATCGTATGGGGATTAACCCCCCCAGACCTCCCACTTCCAAGCCCAGTGCTGGGTTCCGTGGGACCTGCGTGCCCAGGAGCCTCTCACCTTTCTCGTGGGTGGCCCCCCATCCGGAAATCCAGCACGGCTGCTCCGGCTCGAGCATCATGCCCGGGTTGGGCAGACACACTGCCTTCACTTTGTCTGTTCCAGGAAGAGAAAACAGCGTGAGCCAGTCTGGTCTAACTGAAGGCTCACCCAGTGAGCAGGCTCCAGGCTCTGAGTTTGAGTCTCGCGTCGGGCTCTGTACTGAGGGACGGTGTTCACCTGGACCCGCCCCATCTGTATGTCGTGGGGACTGCTGCCACCACTGGAAAATGCCGGACTCCGATGGGTCCTGGCACGCCCACATTCCGTCCCTGCGGGCCCCTCCTCACGGGCACGGGCTCCCTTCTCTGGACGTTACGCTGCTCAGACACAGAATCGTCGGCTAAACAAACCTGAAACCTCACGACGAAACCTCCAAGAAATAGAACTAACAGGTTCAATTAATGAAGCCTTTCTCAAACTGAAATCTTCAAGGAACGGAAGTTTAAAATTATCCACTGTCCGCAGGTGACGGAGGGCAGACACACATGAGGTGCGAGGAGGTGACAGACACTCCCAGCCTGCGTCCGGGGGCCCTGCTGGACCCCACCCCCACGGACTGCTTCTTCTGGGTCCAAGGTGGGTCCCAACTTGAATGCAAACACCTTGACCCGGGGGATAAGGCTCTGCTCTGGCTCTTCCCATGTGGGCTGGAACATTCTGGAGGGACCCTTGGACGGACTAGAATGGGGGCTGAAGCTAAGGGAACCCATGTGTGTTTTCCATTGTTGTAAACTGTTAAGGTTCTTATTTGCAGGATTTATGTGAAAAAGTACGGTCCTGACAAATTTTAGGTCGGTGGGTCTCAGCTAGAGGCGATTTCACCCCCTGGGGAGGTCTCTCTGCGTCTAGAGACCTCCGTGTCACAACTGAAGGGCGCCAGTGGCACCTAGTGGGCGGAGGCCAGGCCAGGACGGCCCCAAAGAGCCATCCGACCCCCAGTGTCCACAGCGCTGTGGTTGGAAAGCCTGTCCGATGTTCCCGTGTGTTGGTTAAATCATGACTCCGGCCAGTGGAGACAGAGCATGCTGCTCACGCCCGCGCCCGGCCCGGCACAGGGGCACGACTGTGGGAGCACAGCACCCCACGCCCCATGCAAGCCCCTCCCTCTGGCTCCGTCCTTCCTGAAGATGCGGTCAAAGCCGCCCGCGCACCGAGCCCCACGGACACGGTCACGTACCACTGAAAGTCAGAGGCGTCTGCAGCTTCATAAGAGCGATGTCATTGTTCTTGGTCTTGGAGTCATAGTTTGGATGGGAAATCACTTTGTCCACTCGGTACCCATGTCCATAGAACATGAACGACTGTCTCAAAATCCCCGCGAAGGCCGTCCAGTGCCGTGGGCTGTTCAGTGGTCTGCAAGGTCAAGTGGAAGACAGCACGGATGTGAAACGCTCCTCTGCCGATAGTCAGAAGCCACAGACCGGAGCTGGCGCCCCAGAGGGGACCTGACCCTCCAGAAGCCACATGGCAGCCGGCTCCGGCCCCACCCACCCCTACACCCGGCCCATAGGGCCCATTCCTCCTGGGCTCCTTTATTTTTTTTCAATGTTTTTATTTATATTGAGAGAGAGAGAGAGAGAGAGAGCACGCACACGCAGGGGAGGAGCAGAGAGAGAATCCCAAGCCGTGCAATCTGACAGTGCAGAGCCCGATGTGGGGCTTGAACTCACACACCGTGAGATCAGGACCTGAGCCGAAATCAAGAGTGGGACGCCTAACTGAGCCGCCCCAGCGCCCCTTTTCTGTACTCCTGCGTCAGCCTGCAGGCCCTCGGAAAATCCAAGAATGCTTTTTCTTCGCCTCAATGCCTCCCAGATTCCGAACCTCATTTCTCACAGGACCGGGTCTTACTTACCTTTATGCACTAGGGCATCTTCTGGTACTCAATAGGTGCTTAATAAGTGCATATGGATGACTAGCTTGTAGGTCTAACAGCCATTAGGGAGTTAGTTTTATCTAAGTGTTTCCCTTTTAGGAGAATCCCAGACCCCGGGAGCTATCAGAGTCCGGTGGAAGGAAGGAAGGAAGGAAGGAAGGAAGGAAAGGAAGAGAGCACCAGTGGGTGATAAATGTGGCTCCTTCCACCGTTCCAACAGCCTTTGGAAGGAGCAGGTACACCTGTCCTGCAGGCGTGCAAGGGGGACATCGTGGTCAGACACCTGGAGTGAGCAGTCCAAGGCCACACAGCCAGAGAATGGCAGGGCCAGGACCCCAGCCGGGCACAAGGTGCTGCTAAATCAGAGATACTTCTGCTGAGTGAAGTTTCCTCCGAAAGTTCTGGAAGGGGTCCTGCTCATGGTGGCGTCCCTGGCATACACTGCAGGGGCAGAGCACACCTGCTGTGGGCTGCACTTGGCTTCCCATTTCCCCCGCCCCAGCCCATCGGACCCCCAGTGACACACATCACTCCCGGTCGCTAGGCCCCAGAGCCAGCTCCGAAGTTTCCAGCTGGCCCCCGCACCCCCGCGCCCCCCACACCCTCACGCCCCCCGCATCCCCAACTCACTCCTCCACACAGTGGGCGGCTGTCACGATCCACTGGGGGGTGATGATGGATCCTCCGCAGACGTGGACGCCCTGGACGTGCAGACTGACCTGCCAGGGCCAGTCCCCAAGGGCGGCGCTGGTGCCGCCCACGATGCGGCTCTGGCGGCCCATCTTGGCGGTGACCCCGCACTCTGAAAGCCACCAGCAGGCACAGTGAGCATGGGCGGGGCCGCACCCGATGCCCAAAGTCCCTCCAGGCTGGGGACCACCCCGTTCATCTGGGGTCTGAATCTGAGACCATGTGTCCTGGTCTCTTTCAGGTCGAGGGGGGAGAGGACGACCCCCAGCTTTCAGCCCCCTCTAGGTGAGGGGGGAGAGGATGCTCAGGGGCCCCGAAGTTCCGGAACATTGCAAGGGAGGGTGGAAAGGAGGGAGGAGGGAGAAGGAGGAGGGGAAGGGAGGAAGGAGAGGGAGGGAAAGAGAAGAAGGAGGAAGGAGAAGGAGGAGGGAGCGTGAGTCCCCAAGGCCTGGCCTGGCACTGCTTGTGACAAGTTCTTTGCCAGGAAAGGAGAGGAGGCTTCCTCTCCGGAGACTCTGAGCACCGGTAGTGAAGGAGCCACAGGACAGAGGCTCCTGGTCACAGGGGGCAGGTGATGTGGGGGTCTTAGAAGTACGGCGGACCAGAGCCCGGTGAGAATGGGAGGCTGGAAGGGCGCACTGAAGTCCCAGGGCCTCCCCTGCGTGCATCTCCGAGCCCCTCCAGTCCCTGGCCTGTGCCTGTTACCGCCAGGGTAAAAGAGGTGGGGTCCCACGACTGTCCACCCAATGCACCTGCAGACTGGGGGCTGCCTCTAGGTTTTGCCCGAGGGTGCGGGCCTCAGGCCCCACCAGGCGGACGGTGAGGGTGAGAGGGTGGGGCGAGCACCACGCTCTCTTGGTGCCCGGAGAAGCCTGGGCTGAGCCGGGCTGGGGAGTTACGGCCACAGGACCTTAGGTCAACAGTCCGCCTGGGGGCGTCGGCTAGTTTCACCTCTTCACACTGAGAGGCTGAGCTGTGGTGTCCCATGTGAGAAGGGAACTGGGCCATGCCAGAGAGAGGAGCTCAGGGAGGGGGCCTTCCTGGTTGATCCAAATTTGGCAGCGGAAGTAAGCCAAACACAGATGGGGAGACGCACGGCCTCCAGCTCCCCCTCGGGATGGCAGGAGGGCGGGGTCCCATCAGTTCCTGTCCTCGAAGGACACTGCTTCCTGGCCCTGGAGCTGGAGCCCAGGACACCCAGACACTCGGACACCCTGACACCCAGACATCAGGACAGTCGGACACCAGGACACCGGACACCAGGACACCCGGACACCAGGACATCCAGACATCAGGACACCGGGCCCCGGGGTCGACACCAGGACACCATGATTCCAGAAAGGTGTTCCTTGGGCGGAGCTGGGGCGCAGTCCGGGCGTGAGGCTCTGGACATCCCCCCCCATCACCCGCCTCCCCAGCCACAGGGAATGCATTTCTGAAGATACAAAGTGTTCCCTTTAAGAAGAAAAAAAAGGGGGGGGGAACCAAGAATCGCTTACCTATACAGCGTAAAGAGACCACCATTTTTGAAGAGCAAACGTCACTACAAAAGAACAGATGTCTGGTCACTAGAATACGCGAGGAGATGCTTGACTCTCAAAATACTTGGAAACAAACGCTTCCTTCCCGTGTTCTCACTCCCCCACCCCTCCCCCCAGACATAGAAAGGCCCACGATTGAAGACTCAAATAAGACAGCAGATCCACATGAGGGACCCTGGCATGGCTAATAATAGTAGCTCGTCACAGCCGGGCTGTGAGGTAAGCACCCAATTACAGGAGCTATCATTTTTATTCCCAGAACCTAACATCACCCTCTGATTTTGCAAGAAGCTGTTTGTAACCTTCCAGACTCCTATGACGGCTTTACGGCCACGACACGGAAAATGAGGCAGCCCAGCATTTGCTCAGGAGCCAAAGGAAAGTTACTCATCTGGGAGGCAAGTGTCTGAAGTGACACCTGACGGATAAATAAGTGGCGCATCCCGCCTCTGAGCGAATGTTCCCTAACAGGCCGCGGAGGACAGAGGCCGCGGCCAGGCTTTCTCCCAACAGAA
>PJEM01013223.1:0-11375 GCA_004023845.1 Helogale parvula
GTTTGTGAGTTAGAGCCCCGCATCCGGCTCTGTGCTGACAGCTCAGATTCTGTGTCTCCCTCTCTCTGCCCCTCCTCTGCTTACGCTCTGTCTCTCAAAAATATTGTGTCTTCTTCATGTCTGTATCACTATTACGTAGTGTATTTTATACCTAGTAGATCCTCAAAAAATACTGAATACTGGTATTGAATGGAATAGAATTGGAACTTAGATCTACCAAGATACTGAAAATGACACATTAAATTTAAATATGCAGACACAACGACAAATTAGAGGAGCTAATCTGAGTCTTAGGGAAGACTCTAAGGTTAATACTGATAGTCATAAATGTATAAGAAATAACAACAGTAGCAAATACACACTGGATCTTTCTACTGCCAGCTGCTAGGCTTATCATTTTACCTGGCTGCCCTTATTTTTTTCTCATGGCAAGGCACTGGTGACATCCCCTGTACAGATGAGGGGTCTGAGACCGGGTAGCGTAAGCACTTTGCTGAAGATCTCCCTTGTGGAAGTGTCAGAATTGGAATTAAATTCAGGCTGTTTGGTTTAAGAAAGTACCTTCTTTGCCATTGCTAATTTTCTTTCCTTTCCATCATGGATTCTCCTGTACTAAATGTCCAGTTACAATTCATTAACTGAGATCTGTCGGAGTCCAGAGCCTGCTTTCTAAAGAGCAAAGACACATAAGACTAAGTGGAAATGGGAGCCAGCTTCCTAGAAGATTTTCTGGCACAGGATTTTTGTTCTTCTTTTATTTGCAATTCCTTGTTGAGTTCTTCCAAACTTCACCTAATAAGTACTTGTTTCCTGGACTTAAAGGTCTGTGTTTTTTTTCCAGTAGAGCAATGAACTAGTTTCTCTGTGGGCAGGCACTCCCTGAGGGACTGAGGGAGGAGAAATATTGAGTGGTGTGTGTGTGTGTGTGTGTGTGTGTGTGTGTGTGTGTGTGTGATGTGCACATGAGGTGGGGGATATTGACATATATGTATGTGCGAGGGTATGTATGTGTGTGTATATAAGTTTTCTTTTAGAAAACTTAGACTTATGAGGCTTTGGATGGATTTGAGAATGTGTGCTTTTACTATTATTTTTTAATTTTTTAATGTTTATTTTTGAGAGAGACAAAGTGTGAGTGGGGGAGAGGTGAGAGAGAGGGAGGCACAGAATCTGAAGCAGGCTCCAGGCTCTGAGCTGTCAGCACAGAGCCGACGTGGGGCTTGAACTCACAAGATATGAGATCATGACCTGAGCTGAAGTCGGACGCTCAACTGCCCAAGCCACCCAGGCACCCTGGGAACTTGTGGTTTGCATTATTGATCCTGTTGTGGTTTCATAATACTGAAAGGTACTTTCAGACAAGGAAGATGCATGCTTTTTCTCCATGAATATTAGTTGGCTGTGAATCCCAAGTTTATTGTACCATTTTGGGTAACAAATGACACGAAACACGAGATAGGATGCCAATGGTGACTTTATGAAGTGTACTGGTAGGCTAGAGAAAAAAATACTTTGGAAGAGTTAGAAGCTAGTAAGCGTTTATCACTGAAAGACAAATTTAGTGGTTTTCAGGTACTTTGACTACAATTCATAATGAGAAATACATTTTGTATTGTGACTTACTATACCCATACACGTGTGTATACGTGTGTGTGTGTGTGTGTGTGTATGTGGAATAGACACATGTCTCTTCTGTATAAAACATTAATGTGTGTGGTAACCCCTACCCTACTACATCAGTGCATTCTGACACTTTCCGTCATGTTTTCTTTATCTTTTATTTCATATCATGATATTGTTACAACTCACAGTTGCATGTTAATGTAACTCGCAGAAGATTGAAACGAAAGTCAGTGTATATAAATATCCATTGATTTACACATGTATGCCAATATCTCATTACCACCAAAAACAAATGCTAAAGAGTTCTTAGAATCTATGGGTCAAAAATATGGAAACATCTAAGGACAAGTTATTTCACTTCTCTAGACATTCCCACTTATGCTATTGATTCTTTGAAGAACGTTGTTGAATACCTGCTATATGCCAGGACCATTAGCTTGTTGTAAACCAAACACGTTCCCTGACCTCGTAGCTTAAAGACTGGTGGAGGAACAGACACTGGAAGATGTATACATTAACTATGCAATGAAGGATTATGGGAAATGTAAAGAATATATTGCGTACTTAAACAGAGAGGGAGGCAAACCTAACAAACAGACTCTTAACTATAGAGAACAAACTGAGGATTGCTGAAGGGAGGTGGCTGGGGGGATGGGCTAAGTGGGGGATGGGCATTAAGAAGGGCACTTGCTGGGGCTGAGCGCTGGGTGTTGGATGTAAGTGATGAATCGCTGAATTCTGCTCCTAAAACCAATATTGCCCTGGATGTTAACTAAAATTTAAGTTTAAAATAAATAAACACAATCTTTAATAAAAACAAAAATAAACAACAAATAATAGAATATATAGCATGCTCAATTAACATTTAAATGAGAGGTCTTTATTATTTTAGCAATTCCAAAGAAAATTTCTAAATAAATTAATTATAAGCCCAGATTGTGGGAGGAATTGGAAGGGTCCAATGAAAGGGTTTAAAGGGAATAAAGTAAACAGGCCTGCGTCTGGAAGGGATTCACGTGAGAAAATGAGAAAAACCAGAGAGTGGGACCATTGGGACAGCCTAGAGAGATGAAGAGAGCAGGTAGGAATGATGCAGACCATGGGCCGTCTGATAGACCAGATTAAGGGTTTTAACGTTATCCTAAACATGGCGGAGAAGTATTGGAGGTTTTTCGATAGCGTATCTCAAAATTTTGTTGTATTGTTTTATTCTATTCTTTCATTTATTGTATTCTTTCATGTCACTTCAGATATTCTGCTGATGAATGGAACACAGTCTGTATGGAGCCAAAGTGGTGGAATGAAGCCATCGAGCTAGGTGGTCCCTGAGGCCATTGAGGCTGAGACAGTCTATTACCCCAGATAGCTCGTTCCCCCGCCCCCCCTTTCTTTCTTTGCTTTTCCCATCATTTGGCTTTCAATGGTTGGTTTGGTTGACTAGAGAAAAACAATTACAGGTCTTCTTTTAGGACCTCAGGTAATTGGCTGGTGCCGTATCTTCTTCCAGTTTCCCTTTCACCGAACTAAATATGACACTAGCCACTCTAACTTTTAGGAAGTTGGGACATGGAAGAAAGCATGTTACTCAGAGGACAAATCAGGTTCGGTGTAATCTAGCTTTGCCAAAGTCAGAGAGATAGGCTTTCAAGACCCATTGATAAAATTGCCTCTGTCTCTCTCAATCAGAAAACTCATTTATCAATTATACATATGTGTTTATATATGTATATGTATATATAGGTATATGTATATGTGTATATGCATACATATAACAATAAAACACACATATTTTTAATACTCTCTTTGATTTTTAGAGAAGAAGGAAAATGACTAGAAATAAATGGGTATCAGCTACTTATTTTATAATCCCTTACTTCCAGGGTGGCTTAGAGCCAAAAATTATTGTATCCAATCTCCTCCTCCTCCCCCTTCATCTGGAAGATTGAGATTTGATATTTTGGATAAGATCCTAACTTAGGCAAGAAAGCTCATGGTGCCCATATTTATTATGGCAGGAAGGTAGAACTCTTCATTTTAGAAATATCCTTAAAAAGATAAAATCTAAATTATTCTTACAGTTATCAATTAGGACTCTTAGGCTCATAAGTGAACAGAGTCCCTCCTTAGCCTAGCCCAAGAGGGGCGCCTGGGTGGCTCAGTCGGTTAAGCGTCTGGCTTTGGGTCAGGTCATGATCTCAAGGTTCGTGGGTTCAAGCCCCGTGTCGGGCTCTGTGCTGACGGCTCAGAGCCTGGAACCTGCTTCAGATTCTGTATCTCCCTCTCTCTCTGACCTTCCCCTGCTCGAGCTGCCTCTTTCTGTCTCTCAAAAATAAATAAAAAACATTAAAAAACATTAAAAAAAAAAAAAACCTTGCCCAAGAAGAAAAAAGGAAAACTCATTATCTTAGAACTTTCAGAGGCACAGAGGTAGACCCAACTTCAGCTGGATCTATGGGCTCAGACAGCATCTTAGGAATGTTTCTACTTCTCTTTACTGCGTGTCTATGTTTTAGAATCTTCTCCCTCAGGTGGTCCCTTCCCTTGTGGTGACGAGATGGCTACCAGCTGCTCCAGGGTTACATTCTCCGATACTATTAAGCAGCTGGGGTGTTTTCAAAATTCCAGATGTTCTAAAATAAGTCTCATTTGCCCCGCTTGGGCAACCGACCAGTCTTGGAACCCATCAGGATGGCTCATGGAGAGGACAGTGCTGATTGGCCAGGGCCAGGCCATGTGCTTCTTCCGTTTTCATCCGCCACCCTTCTTAGCAGCCAGGCGTGGCCTAAACCCCATGGACTCAGAGAGGCAGAGCTGTGGTTCCTGAAAGGACAGTCTGTTTTCAGTAAAGGGAAGGAGTAAAGGGGACGGGGCAGGCATGGGATGCTCTCTAGCATGTCATCTCCATGTGAACAGAAAAGTTATCTCTCTGGCTTTTCCTTATGTGCCGCCTGGCACACTCTTTGGCACTCTTTCAAAATAAATTTAATACATGAGATGCTTCTTACATAAAATACAGTTTCCTATCTTCCCAGTGCCATTTTATTGAATCGAAACTTGATTACAGCAGGCATCGGATGGGAGGGAGTGTTGAATGCTTGAGTCCTTCAGTGTGGCACGAGGAGTTTTGTCTGACGAACCACAGTGTTAAATAGCGGGAGTGATTAGCGAAAGAGCACAGAGAAGCGAGCCAAGTAGTCTCAACTCCAGGGTGGCCAAGAGACCGTGACTCAGTGCCACTGACCTTCTCAGGCTTCAGTAAATCCAGCTGGGAATTCTGATAAAGATCAGTATGTCACCATCAAGAAGACATTGAGTTTGAAATGACCTTTCTTGAATAAATAGATTAGAAAAGACAACAACATTAAGCAGCAACTTTGAAACAGCTGAACTCTGCATCGGGGGATGACGTGACCTTCAGGCTTCTGGCCTTCCTTCCATTGTCCTCTAGCCACCAGCTCTTTTCCAACTTCTGGTTCTCTGCTTTGTGAGGACTCCAAGCTTAAATCGCATTGGGTCTAACTGTTACTGATCATAGTGAACGCTTCTGGCTTGTGATCTTTTAGTGCCATCCTGTCTGTGGATCTGGAAATAAACAAGGAGGTAGAAGAATGTAGACATTGGAGTCAGGCTGTATCTCTACCACTTCTTCACTCCGTGTTTGGACAAGGAACTTCATATGTTTGAATATGTTTCTTCATTTGCAGAAAATGAGGATACCTATAGTTCCTACCTTAGAATGTTGTGTTACGTAGCACAATTCATTTTACTAAAGTTTAGCAAAGTGTCTGGCGCATAGTAAAGGCTGAGATAATACTCCGAAAAGGAAACTTGCTATAACTTGCATACAATGAGTTCTTCCAATTAAGGGCGCCATCAGCTTGTCTTCAATTAGAATTACTATGCGGACAAGCCAACTACAGATGAACCTGTGAACTATAAACTCATATCAACAAATGGGACCCATCTTCTTTTGCTTTTATTTCCCCTGGGAAAGAGGTGAGGGGAAATGGAAGGCAAAAAAGTAGGATTTCTCTAATTAGAAGATAAAGTTGGGTTTATCAACATCACAGACAGAGAGACTTCCTCTGGACATATAAATAGTTTCTCAACTCTCTCTTTTAAATGAATACCTAGGGTGTGAAGGGCAAATGTGAGAACCAAGCACTTCAGTCCTCCATTTTCACATAGACTCAAGTATAAAATGAAGATAAAGTGTAGTTTTTGTTTATCCGTGCCAATGGATGGCCTCGGAGGCTTATATCATCCACTGTAATTGATACTTGGTCTCGGAATGCATTATTTAGTTTGGCTGTGTTTTGTTTCAGCAGACTCACCTAATTATGGTTTGCTGAGGCTCATGCTGAAGCTTCTGTGAATTTTCTAAGTATATCCCAATCAGCAGTGGGGAAAATTGGCCTAGAAAACTCTTCTTGGCAGAAGGATAATGGCAGACTGGGATAAGGAACACATCGGAAATTATTTGCATATGGATAATTGAGTCCTGACTGTAAGCAACAGTCATTTATGTTCTTTCGCTGGAATGCTCAAATAGTTAGTCATTTTACCAAACAGAAAAGAGATCAGTAAAATCTCTGGGGGACGACCATCCCCCACTAAGGACAAAATTATCGCTTGATGAGGTTTGCAGATGGTTATTTGAATCATTCTCTTTTTGCTTGGAGATCTTACAGCATTACTTTAGATGTTTGATTAGATAAATATATATAACCTATTTCAAGCTTTTCTGAAATTAAAATAAATTTGTATACGTTTGTATATGTGTAAACAATACATGAGCGCACACACACACATACACACAAACAATACATGAATATTCACCAGCACTTACATTTGAATTTTGTAAATTTGGAATTCAGTTGACATTTTGTATCCCTTTTAGCACTAACCAAGTCCATTTTTTCTTATTTATGACAATGTACTATGCTGATGTACTTTCGTTTTTCTGAAATATGTACTTTCCGTGATGTCTGGTCTGAAGCTCCATTATTTGATCCCAAGCTTTTACCTAACTTTATTTTTAGGATTGTAATACTATATTGCAGACCTAGTATATACCAGCTTCTCTTTCTCTCTCTCTCTCTCTCTCTCTCTCTGGCAGATAAATAGATAGCTGT
The DNA here is from genome assembly GCA_004023845.1 of Helogale parvula. Classification (NCBI taxonomy): domain Eukaryota; kingdom Metazoa; phylum Chordata; class Mammalia; order Carnivora; family Herpestidae; genus Helogale; species Helogale parvula. The sequence continues at coordinate 6,759 of PJEM01013223.1, forward strand.
ACATTTAGATGTCTCTCTACCTGTCTCTCTCTATATGTCTCTCTCTTTACATACACACACATATATATGCATACACACACTCATGTGTGTATATATATACATATCTGTAACACATATATAGACATTAAATGTTCTAGATATAAATGTACATTTAGATGTCTTTCTGTGTCTCTGTCACTTTTTCTTTTTATACGTATAGTCGATCCTTGAACAACTCAAAGGTTAAAGGTGGTGAGTACTCCTCTTCCTTACCTCCCCCCAACCCATAGTCAAAAATCCATATATAACTGGACTTTCCCCAAACTCAACTACTAACAGCCAACTGTTGATCAGAAGGCTTACTGATAACATACACGGTCAATTAACACATGTTTTGTATGTTGTATGAATTATATACTGTATTCTTACTACAGAGTAAGCTAGACAGAAGATAATGTGTGATTTTTTTAATGTTTTATTTTATTATTGAGACCGAGAGAGAAATAGAGCATGAGCGGGAGAGGGTCAGAGAGAGAGGAAGACACAGAATCTGAAGCAGGCTCCAGGCTGTGAGTTAGCACAGAGCCTGATGTGGGGCTCGAACCCAGAAGCCATGAGATCGTGACCTGAGCCGAAGTTGGCCGCTTAACTGACTGAGCCACCCAGGCGTCCCGACAAAAGATAATGTTAAGAAAATCAAAAGGAAGAGAAAATACTTTACAGTACTGTGCTGTTTTTTTGTTTTTGAAAAAAATTCAAATGTAAGTAGATCTGCATAGTTCCAACCTTTGTTGTTACCGGGTTAGGTATCTATGTATATAGGTACTATCTCTATATACACCAGTATTTAAATACTCATACATATGATACGGATTATTCATAAAATTAGTATATATAATGCTATATATAATTGTATATAATGATATGTATCATATATATTATACACACATCCATATGTATGTATGACAGAGAGAGAGGAGACAGAGAGAGAGAGAGAGAGAGAAAGAGACATTTTTTCAAGAAGTTTTGCCCATAGAATTATTAGTTATTTTACATTTGAACCCAAGCCTTCCTGTAGGTTGGTTTTCCCAGTGTGCCCCGTATGTCTTTGGTACACACAAGTGCGTTTTTGTGGAACTCAAACATAACAATGGACAGCATTCAATGCTGAGACCGTTGGTTTCTTTTACTTTTGGTTCCGTTTCCTGCACTGTGTCGAGGAGAAACTCCTGGTTTGGTCCTGGTAGGTACTGATCCCTCCCTAACTCTCATTAATCTCCATTTTTAACATTGACAACAAACCTCAAACAACTGATAAGGCCTGGAGAAATGTTGCTTTATTTTCAGTTAAACTTTATGTATGTCTACTTTCTACTTGTGGCAAATGATATTGATTTTTTTTTTTTTTTTGCTTATTTGTAATATTCCTAAGTGAAGTATAAAGTGTTGTTTAGAAAGATGGATCAGTTTAACAAAGAAATATTAAGTCCGGGAAAGTGAGTGGATATGCACACTTCTTGTGGGCAATACTGGTCTAACTGCATAATAACAAAGCGAATCAGAAGGCAGGATTTCACTTTCTGACTTTTGAGGAATGCTACACCCCCTGACATAGACTGATCTTTCTCCATGAACAATACATGTTCCAGGTATAATGTCTCAGCTTCCTGTTTCCTCTCTCTTGCTCCTATCTCAAAGTCCAAATAGTCATGAAGGTCAAGTTCATACTCTGCATCCATCAAGTTTTCCTTTGTTTCCTAGCTGTGAAGGTTCCCATCCTCATTTGCCATAGTTTTCTATCATGGAAGTCATCTACTTTTTACTCCCTTCCTTACACATATGCTTATCTCCCCCTTCTACCATATCTTATACATCCCATGTTTAGTCCATTTGCCTTTCTGGATCAGCACCTGGAAGAATGCTTTGGGTAAGGAGGTACAAGGTAGACATTTGTGGAATCAATAAATTCATATATGAATGAATATTTTTTTTTTACATTTATTTATTTTTGAGAGACAGAGAGAGACAGAGCATGAACAGGGGAGGAGCAGAGAGAGAGACACAAAATCTGAAGCAGGCTCCAGGCTCTGAGCTAGCTGTCTGCACAGAGCCTGACGTGGGGCTTGAACCCACGAACCATGAGGTCATGACCTGAGCCAAATTCGGACACTCAACCGACTGAGCCACCCAGGCGCCCCCATATATGAATGAATAAAGGAAATCTGAATAGGTACTTGATTCATCAGACACTTTGCTATTTTGTGATGACTCGGCCTCACCTTAGAATACTAAAATTTTGCTTTCTAGAACACCCAATAACCCAGATGTTCCATGTTAACTGCCAAGGTGTTAGAAATAATCTGGGAGCTGAGACATGAATTAAAAACAAACAAAAGCTCCAAATATTATTTTTTAAAATCATGTGGTAGAGTGGTGCATAATTGATAATAAGAGTAGAGGAACCAACTCAACCGGCTTGAGTTTCCTAGTACCACCAGCTCTATTCTACCTTTCACTTAGAAGCGTTCTCTGAAAATGAATATGGGTGCAACCTTCCTGGATGTGATGGTCGGTCTTGCGGGGCTCTCTGCAAGGGGATGGAGCTGACGGAAGAGAGTGAAACAGGATGCAGTTCAACTTGGTGGAATTTTAATGGTTTCTCTGGTCGATGAACATCCCCGATGCTAAAAGCCATACGGCAGAACTTAAGAGAATCCTATTCTTGAAGAAACCTTGAGTGGATGTGGCTGCTGGTTGGGGAAGGAATTCTGTTCCTTCCCCATCAACTGCTCTCTCTCGGAACCTCTCCTGCTTTGTTTTACCACCGCTAAGATTTCTCTTCTGCTGCTTTATCTCCTTTCTTCTCTGTCAGAAAGGCGATTCCCAAAATACCTTGGGGTGTAGTCACACTTCTGGATGTTCATTATCTCTGGATTTCCTCTGCTACAGAAATTTATTTTTTGCAGACCTCAGTCTGCAAACAGAACAATAAACTCCACTGCTTGCTCTCACAGCAGTGTAATCTAAACTGTTTTTCTCTTTCTGAGGCAGTTCAGAGACCTTAGCGTCTGTATTTTCTTCTTCCCCTCTAGGTTTTCTGTTTCTCAAAAGTGAAATATTATGCCAGGGACCATTTTTCATGCCACCTCTCTCCCCAAATAATCTGGACCGTTGGATTTTTCTGATCTCCTTTCCTTAATCATTGCTATAAAACCACTCACAAATGAAGACTACATTTCTAGAAATGGCTGGTGTTGAGGCAAAGATACTTGCAAAATAATGAGTGGGTTTTCAGAAAAGTGAGCATATAGTTGGACGTGTTATCTTTTGAAAATCTCATACTTCTTTTCATAGAGAATTAATTTAAGTAGCCATTCAGGTTCTTTGAATTTGGGTCAGATTATATGTGAGATTGAGCCTGCATAATTTGCATTTTATTCCAAAGATATTTCAAAATTCGAATCTCTGTCGCCTCCACTTTTATTTTTCTAGGGTCACCATTGTCCCAAGTAACTGATCAAAATGCCAAAGGGCATAAGTTCAAAATGCAACTTTTATTTCTCTAGAAAGTCATCGGATAGAATAACCAAAATAACCAGAAGAAGAAATTGTGCTAGAAATAACAGGAAAAACAATTTCTAAGTCATCTTTTTTTTTTCTTTGCATGTTATTGCTTAAAATATATCTCATTTTATTGAATAAAATTTTGTCAGTGGTAATATTTACTGTCAGCACTTAAGAGTAATAGCGAGATTGGGGTGCCTAGGTGGCTCAGTTGGTTAAGCGTCCAGCTTTGGCTCAGGTCATGATCTCATGGTTCGTGGGTTCGAGCCCCGCGTCGGGCTTTGTGCTGACTGCTCAGAGCCTGGAGCCTGCTTCGGATTCTGTGTCTCTTTCTCTCTCTGCTTCTCCCCTGCTTATGCTGACTTTCTCTGTCTCTCAAAAATAAATAAAAAACATTAAAAAAAAGTAATAGCAAGATATTCACTGAGAATGAGGAAATCACATCAATAATTTCCATTTCAAAGTTGGTGCATGTTTCACTTCTGCTTTGTTTTCAGCTGCATCTCATGCAGAGCCTACGGTAGACCCTCCAATGAGCATTCACTTTTCTCACCCAGTAAGTGGGTGAGAGAAGAAATCCAAGGGTGAAATGGAAACTCCATGATGCTGGCGTGCATCCAGGTCGCATTTGTGCTTTGCTCAGTCACTGTGGCCTCCGCCCACGGTCTCAGCATGGCTGCCAAAGCCATGGCCATGATACATGCGTTCCAGGCAAAGACAGGGGAAGGGTGATGGAGGCCACAAGGCAAGAACCAGGCATGTCCACCACGCTTCTCAGGAACGTACTTTCCATGCAGTAGATTCCCACTGAAGTGTTATGGATGAGAATGCTGTCGCATGTCCATGGCCGCCACGAAAGAGTTTGGTGGGGGGTGTTTGTGACCCTTTTATCAACAAATTCAGTGGAAAGATACTTGTATACAACTAACCGTGCCTTCTGAACATGTAACATCGACATGGTGTTGGACAGGCCAGAAAAAAATGGCAACTCACTTCAGATTAGGTACTTGATTTATTTTATTTAATAAAGAAAATGTCAGCAAGCAGAGGAAACATAGTAAAAATACTGTTCAT
>PJEM01013223.1:11475-42271 GCA_004023845.1 Helogale parvula
GAGAGAGAGAGAGAGAGAGAGAGAGAGAGCGTGAGCACACAAGCACCCATGGGCAGGGGAGGGGCAGAGAGAGAAGGCGAGAGAGAATCCCAAGCAGGCTCCACACTCAGTGCTCAGCACAGAGCCTGACACAGGGCTCAATCCCATGACCGTAAAATCATGACCTGAGCCAAAATCAAGAGTCGGATGCTCCAGCCATATAGTTCTAGTCTTAAAGCAACATTAAGAGTGATTTCCTGGCTCTATTATCTATTGGCTGTTGATATTAACTTAGTTACTTAACCACATTTTGCCTTGGTTTTCTCATTTGTAAAATGGGGATTATAATAATACTTACCAATAGAGATTCTCTTCTTGACCAGACTTTAGTAGGGCTCTACTGAGCCCTCTGCCTGATCTTGATCTTACGTCTCTACCCTTGGCAAGAATCTTGCTAAGTCAGTTTAGCCAGAATCTCCCATCCCTAATACATGATCTCCCTGATGTCTGCCAATTCCTTATCCCCCAGGAATATCTTAATATTTTACCACCCTTACTTGCTTCCCCTGTTAGGTTACTTAGCAAGGATTACCCTAATCCCTCACTAACTTGCCATTTGCCAACTACCCCTCCCCACTCTGGTCCCTGGCTATAAATCCCCATTTTTCCTTGTTGTATCTAACCTCTCTCCTCTGCTATAAAACCACAGTACACCAGTTCTCCCAAAGAATTATCCTTTTAACAAGGATCGTAAATAAATTTTTCTCTAACACTACCTCAGATGGTTGTGATAAACAAGATGATATTTGTAAAACATTTAGTTACAATGTCTTTTACATAAGTCATTATTAAATAAGTAAAATAATCTGTTGGGTGGAGGGAATTCATTATGTCTTTGTCAGACACCAGGTTAAATCTCTATCAGGTTTAGTACGTGCTGTTCACTGTCATAATCCTAGTCTCTATCATATTGTTGGACTCCAGTCAATGCTAATGGAATTAAGTGAATCTTAGTTGGTGCCGACACATTTTTTGTTCAGCTAGCACTACTCATGTGTTGCATTATTATCAACAATATTATAATTTCTCTGTAATCTGTTGAAGGTTTCAACATATGGACTTGAATAATTCCAGTCTATATGAGAATAATTATTCATGACATATACTTCAAATGTCTTCTGATCATGACTTGATTTTACTTGAAGCTTGATTTTTATATGGCCACAAAAGAAACAGTCTTGTCTTGTCAAGGCAAGCACTCATCATTTATTTGACAGTTGGATTTTTCTCTCAAATTAATAAATTGGCATTATATCTACCTTGTTTTGGGGGTGGAGTAGAACAGTGTTCAGTTTGTCTAAGGGCCTTATTGTTTTCAGAAGCAAGAAAAGCAGTTTTCTGGGGCAATTGTAGGGAGGATGTCTGGACAGTTCCCTAAAGTGATTATACTAAACCCTTTTTAGTTTTCTGTTTTCAGCTCCTCTCAGCTGATTTACAAATTAAATAAGTAATTTACTTGGAATAATTCTGCTTAGAATCTAATCCCACAGTTTATTAGTGGTATAATTTGGGCAAGTTATTTAAACTCTCTGTATGTCAGTTTCCTTAACTGTAAAATAGTTTCTATAAAAACGTCTGCTCAGTGATAGGGTTACATTGTAGGATACATGAAACAATCCTCTGTAATATTAGAATAGTTCCTGGCATGTCATCATTGCTCAGGAAAAAAGAAATTATATCCACATTTTCCAGTGAATTCATCATTTAAAACAATGGTTTCACTGTGCAGTTGACCACAAATGGGTAAAAAAATGGTCAGTTCAGTAAAAAAAAAAAAAAAGGGTCAATTGCTCTAAATATTTGTTTTTTTGCAGGGGCACCTGGGTGGTTCAGTTGGCTAAGCATCTCTGCTCTTAGTTTCAGCTCAGGTCATGATCTCATGGTTTATGAGTTCAAGCCCCGATTTGGGCTCTGCACCAACAGCTCGGAGCCTGCTTGGGATTCTCTTTCCCTCTCACTCTGCCCTTTCCGGCTTGCGTGCACACTCTCTCAATAAATAAATAAGTCAATAAATAAATAAATAAAATATACAATTGTCGTTGTTCAAGATCGAAGAGAGTTTTGACTGAATTTTTCTATCAAGTATTATAGAACCATGAACAGAGAAACTGCATTTTTAGGTTGGGGCCAGGGGACTGTTACTGAGTTTGTTCAAGATGTCACTTCAGCTACACTGCAGTTGTCTGTTGCTGGATGTGATACATCCTGTCTGACACTTGCTGTGCCGCACGGCCTCTAGTATAGGTACTATGCAGTTGACCTTCCAAAAGCATGGGTTTGAACTGTGGGTCCATTTACAGGCAGGGTTTTTTTTAATATAAATACGGTACAGTACTGCAAATGTATTTTCTCTTCCTAATGATTTTCTTGATGACATTTTTTTCTGTAGCTTACTCTAAGAATCCAGTATGTATTATGTAAGCATTTATAATGGTCTAGCATTTATGTCATCAGTTAAGGCTTCTAGTCAACAGCAGACGATTTGTAGTTTTGGAGCAGTCAGAAGTTAAACGCAGATTTTCAACTGCGTGGAGGGTCAGTGCTTCTAACCCTTCTGTGCAAGGGCCAACTGTACATGGGGTGCTGTAGCTATACTTGGTTTATTCAGTGGGTACGGATCACTTCCTAGGTGTTAAGCAGATGATACTGAGTTCCATATTAATTTGGAATTCATTCTTTTTTTTTTTAATGTGTATTTATTTTTGAAACAGAGAGATAGAGCATGAGCAGGGGAGGAGCAGAGAGAGAGGGAGACACAGAATCCAAAGCAGGCTCCAGGCTCTGAGCTGTCAGCACAGAGCCTAATGGGGGTCTCGAACCCACGAACCTGGAGATCATGAATGAACCTTGCTAAAGTCAGACACTTAACTGACTGAGCAACCCAGGCGCCTCTGCACCATTTTTATAAAGGGGTTTGTAAAGGAAATTAGTAATGAAAGAAGATAAATAACTGAAATATATTTTAATTGTCCAATGCAATAGCTTTTATAATCCTGGAATGTACTAAAACTTTTCAGTTACACTTAAAATCTTAGCTTTTTAAATTCCATACCCTTCATAATATTAATAGAGGCTGTTGAAAGTTATAAAGCCATAAACATTTTCCAAGTTATAAGAAACATAAATTAATTCACATTTGTCTTTATTTACTACTAATATTAAGTAATTTAGTGAGAGTTTGGTGTATCTATTTTTTTGTTAAACAAAGTTTATTTATTTTGCAAGAAAAACTGTGAGTAGGGGAGGCTGTAGAAAGAGGGGGAGAGAGAGAATCCTGAGCAGGCTCTACGCTGTCAGTGCCGAGCCCGATGCGGGGCTTGAACTCAGGAACCATGAGATCAGGATCTCAACCAAAGTTGGATGCCTCACCAACTGAGCCACCCAGGTATACTGATTTTAAAATATTTGTGGGGTGTGCCTAGCTGGCTCAGAGGGTGGCGCATGCAACTCTTGATCTCCGGACTGTGAGTTTGAGCCCCATGTTGAATGTAGAATGACTTAAAAATAAAAATCTTAAAAAAATAAAGTACATTTTACATTTTTCCTATGTATTTTCTTTTTTTAAATGTTTATTTTTGAGAGAGAGAGAGAAAGAGAAAGAAAAGGAATGAAAGTGGGGGAGGGGCAGAGAGAGAAGGAGACACAGAATCCAAAGCAGGCTCCAGGCTCCAAGCTGTCAGCACAGAGCCCAACTTTGGGGCTCGAACTCACAAACCGCGAGATCATGACCTGAGGTGAAGTTGGACACTTAACTGACAGAGCCACCCAGGCGCCCCGCCTATGTATTTTCTGAGTGAAATTCATTCTTGGTTTCCTACTCGGTTGTGGACATTAGGAAGTTCTTGTATTCCAGGCACCCAGTGTTCATTCATTCATTCACTGAACAGCAAGTAACACAGACGGGGGCTCCAAAATGTTTACTGGGTGAGAGAAAATGTGTATGGAAAACTGAAAAAAAATGTATATGGAAAAGTAAAATGAGCAATTATGGTTAATAGCAGCCTGCTAACGATTTACTATCTGCTTCTGCCTTTTCTCTTTTAATTGTGAGTATACTTTAGACTAAGGTAAGATTCGTTCGTTCTTTGTATGAGTGTAAGCATTTTTCTTTTTAAAAATAAGTTGTGAAGTTTTTACTTAAAAAAATCATTTGATCATGAGAATCTTCCCTCCCCCGAATTCATGTTGCCTCAGATACTTCCTGTCCGAGGATATGTCCTGACCCGGGGCTGTGTCCGCGGACTGTGGAAACTCAGAATCTGAGTGTGGATGGCAGCAAGCTCTCTGGAGAAGGCTGTGATGTGTGGGACAGTCAACTTGGAGGGGCAGACGGGATCTGAGAATGTGTCATGTGCTTCTAGACGAACTCTGTGCACCACTAAGTTGGCACTTCTGACTTGAAAACCGGGCCCCCAAATCCCTTAATTGTAATTCTTAAGTACAAAAGTCTCTGAACATCAACCTTTTTGCTTTTGGTTAAATTGTAGCCCAAATTCATGGGGTGGAAAAACATAGCCTAAGCTGAGCTGAGGCAAGAGGAAACTTCATTCGTCCATTTGACTGCAGACATAATATGGTGATTTGTAAGTGGGCAACTCAGTTACTCTTCTGGAAGTGACAAAGTTCTCAACACAGAATCAAATTCGGCCCCTTGGGTTTCAGAGAAAGGACTGTAGACTTGCATTTACTTGCAAGACACTTAAATTTTTAATAAGGAGACAGTATGGTGTGGTTGTTAAGACTTGAGCTCTAAAGACGAAAATGCTACTTCACCGTTTACTAAGTGTGAACTTGAGAAAGCTCCTGATTCTCCCTATGCCTCAAATTCTTTCTCTTAAAATGCAGTACCTAGTTTTCATTCAGAGTTATTGTATGAATATATACGTAGTGGTTAAAATGTTACATTTGTAAGTCTTCCACAAGCACTGGTAACAGGCACACTTCAGGTACTCAGTGTTTTATGACTTGCTGAATACCAGACTGAAAGGGCGGCAGTCAAGATTAATGCTTACTATGGAATTTGCTCTTCAAATAGCCAACAGTATTTGAGAGGGGAAATACTTCATCTCAAATTGTAGATGTTTAAAAGACACATCCTAGGACGATGCCACTTTGCCTCACTGAGCAAATATTGAATCTCCAGGTCAGCAAATATCCAGGGATTATCCCAAAATAATTACTCTAATAATTGGAACTTTGTAAACTGATGTTCAGTTTAAGTGAGTAATAATTTATTAATAACTATTTGAAGAGAAAAAAACAAGGCAATGTAGGGTAACATTTTATAACGTATCCAGATATGCTCGTTCCTTATTAAACATGCAACACCAAGTGTTCTTTGTTAAAATATTTCATTCAACCTCATTGTCTATAAATTATTGATGGGATCAGTTGAGCAGTTTCCTAGTGGAATTCTAGCCTGGTTTTCATTTTTAGGGCATAGTAGCCTTCTTCTAGATGAGACCATCTATAGGTAGCCAATTTTTCATCTAACTTGGCTTTTTTTTTAATGTTTTTTTTTTATTTTTGAGAGACAGAGAGAGACAGCATGAGCAGGAAAGGGTCAAAGAGAGAGGGAGACACAGATTCTGAAGCAGAGTCCAGGCTCTGAGCTGTCAGCACAGAGCCCGAACCCACGAACCGTGAGATCATGACCTGAGCCGAAGCCGGACGCTTAACCGACTGAGCCACCCAGGCGCCCCTCTAACTTGGCTTTTTACGTCTCTTTCATGGAACTAACATTGGCTTAGTTCTCCATTATGTGCTGAGAAAAGATGGGCTGCAACATTACTTCTTCATTGATGATTCAAGATGATTTTTCTGAGGAAAACCAATTCTAAAGGCTAATTTTCTACATGTTTTTTTAAATATCCACTTTCCATTATTTTCAGGGTTCAAATTTTTATGTATGTATTCATTTCTGAAAATAGGTGTGGTATTTGAAACATCAGTTTGCTACTCATTTAAAAACAACATAAAGAACATTGTTTCTCTAGAGGTTTTCATAAATTGGACTTGAAATATAATTTTTTATTAGGTTTCATTTGTGATAGGTGTTTTTCCATTTTGGGAGGTTTTTTTTTTTTTTTAAATAAGAGAAATGTTATTTTGTTTTTCACTTCATACACAGCTTTTTCAAAAGATGACCTAATAGGGGCCCCGGCAGCTCAGTCGCTTGAGCTTCTGGCTTCAGCTCAGGTCATGATCTCATGGTTCGTGGGGTCAAGCCCCGCATCAGGCTCTGTGCCGACAGCTCAGAGCCTGGGGCCTGCTTCAGATTCTGTGTCTCCCCCTCTCTCTCTGCCCTTCCTCCACTCATGTTCTGTCTCTCTCTGTCTCTCAAATATAAAATAAATGTAATATATATGTATATAAAATAAGAATGTCTCAGTGGACTTCAACGATAACAAAAATATCTCTGCTCACTACATTGGCGTCATAGTATCCCATGTGGTCCTCATACATGTCATCCCTTATGGTTCACATAGAAGATTGACTTTTAAACTTGGTGAGACCTCAAGTTAACTGGTAGGACAATGATATTGTATCAGTCTTAGGGATTTGTGTATATAAATAGTAAGGCTACATATTTCATAATGAGGCTTAGAATGGATACTTTAATAAGGACACTATTTATGACTGCTTCCTGTATTACTGGGTGTATGTTGTGTTTGTTTCAGCTGTGTGATCCTAAGCCAAGTTTGTCACAAACACATTTATATTTATCTTTTCCAAATAGTTATTTTCTCATATATATATACATATATAAATTACATGTATATATTTTCTTATATATATATATATATAAATTAAAAATACGTCTGGTGTATATCTATCTACCTGCCTACCATGAAATACTACTTGGCGATAAAAAAATGAAATCTTGCCATTTGCAACCACATAGATGGAAATAGAGTGTATTACGCTAAGCAAATGTGAAGCAGAGAAATTTCACAAATGATTTCACAAATACGTGGAATTTAAGAAACACAACAAATGACCATGGGGAAGGGAAGGAAAAATAAGACAAAAACGGAGAGGAAGACAAACCACAAGAGACTCTTAAATATGGAGAACAAACAGGATTGCCGGAGGGGCAGTGGGTGGGGGATGGCTAGATGGGTGACGGGCAGGAAGGACGACCCATGCTCAGATGGGAACTGGGCGTCATGTGTAAGTGACGAATCACTGGGTGCTACTCCTGAACCAGGACTACACTGTGCTGTTAACTAACTTGAATTCAAATAAATTTTACAAATATATAAAAATAATACCTGTGAATTTCATAAAAATTCAAAATGCTTGACTTTCAAAAGACTAAAATCAAGAAAGTGAAGTAAAACAAATCATGTACCAGAAGAAAATATTTGCAAATCAAATAACTAAGGGATTTGAATCCAGAATATATAGTGAATTCCTAAACTCAATAATAAGAAGACAGGTAACCCATTTAAAATGCGGGCATGCTCATGGATTGGAACAACAAATATTGTTAAAATGTCGGTACTACCCCCAAACAATCTTCACATCCAATGCAATCCCAATCAAAATTGCACTGGCATTTTTCTCAAAGCTAGAACAAACAGTCCTATGATTTGTATGGACCCACAAAAGACCCAAACAGCCCAAGTTTTGTTGAAAAAGAACACCAAAGCAGAAGGCATCACAATCCCAGAGTTTAGCCTCTACTACAAGGCTGTCATCATCAAGACAGTATGGTATTGGCACAAAAACAAACACCTAGATCAGTGGAATAGAATAAAGAATCTGGAATTGGACCCACAAACGTATGGCCAACTAATCTTTGAAAAAGCAGCAAACAGTATCCAATGGAAAAAAAGACTGCCTCTTTAACAGATGGTGCTGGGCGAACTGGACAGCAACATGCAGAAGAATCAACCTGGACCGCTTTTTTACACCTTCCACAAAAATAAACTCAAAATGGATGAAGGACCTAAGTGTGGGACTGGAAACCACCAAAACCCTAGAGGATAAAATAGACAACAGTCTCTTTGACCTCAGCTGTAGCAATCTCTTGCTTGACATGACTCCGAAGGCCCGGGAAACAAAAGCAAAAATGGTCTTTTAGGACCTCATCAACATAAAAACCTTCTGCACAGCAAAGAAAACCATCAACAAAACTAAAAGGCACCAATAGAATAGGAAAAGTATTTGAAAATGACATATTGGATAAAAGGTTAGTATCCAAAATCTATAAAGAACTTATCAAACCTAACACCCAGAAAACAAACAATCCAGTAAAGAAATGGGCAAAAGACATGAATAGACACTTCTCCAAAGAGGACATCCAGATGGCCAACAGACACATGAAACGATGCTCAACATCACTCATCATCAGGGAAACGCAAATCAAAACCACACTGAGATACCACCTCACGCCAGTCAGAGTGGCGAAAATGAACAAACCAGGAGACTGTAGATGCTGGTGAGGGTGTGGAGAAATGGGAACCCTCCTGCAGTATTGGTGGGAATGTAAACTGGTGCAGCTGTTCTGGAAAACTGTGGAGGTTCCTCAAAAAATTAAAAATAGAACTACCCAGGGGCGCCTGGGTCGTTCAGTCAGTTAAGCATCTGGCTTCAGCTCAGGTCATGATCTCACAGTTCGTGGGTTTGAGCCCCGCGTCTGGCTCTGTGCTGACAGCTCAGAGCCTGGAGCCTCCTTCCCATTCTGTGTCTCCCTCTCTCTCTGACCCTCCCCTGCTCACGCTGTCTCTCTCTGTTTCTAAAAAATAAGTAAAAAACATTTAAAAAATTAAAAAGAAAAATAGAACTACCCTCTGACCCAGCAATAGCACTACTAGGAATTTATCCAAAGGATACAAGAGTGCTGATGCATAAGGGCACATGTACTCCAATGTTTATAGCAGCACTTTTAACAATAGTTAAATTATGGAAAGAGCCCAATGTCCATCACTGCTGAGTGGATCAAGAAGACGTGGTATATATACACAATGGAATACTACGTGGCAATGAGAAAGAATGACATCCTGCCATTTGCAACAGTGTGGTCGGAGCTGGAGCGTATTATGCTAAGTGAAATAAGTCAGTCAGAGAAAGACAGATACATGTTTTCATTCATATTTGGAACTTGAGAAACTTAACAGAAGATAATGGGCAAAGGAAAGGGGAAAAATAGTTACAAACAGAGAAGGAGGGAGGCAAACTACAAGAGACTCTTAAATACAGAGAACAAACTGAGGGCTGATAGGGGTGGAGGGAGGGGGAAAATGGGGAATGGGCACTGAGGAGGGCACTTGCTGGGATGAGCACTGGGTGTTTTATGTAAGTGATGAGTCACAGGAATCTACTCCCAAAACCAAGAGCACACTGTATGTACACACTGCATCTTAGCTAACTTGACAATAAATTATATATATATATATATATATATATATATATATATATATACATACATATATATATATAAAATAAATAAATAAAAAGCGGGCAAATGAGGGGCACCTAGGTGGCTCAGTCGGTTAAGCGTCTGACTTTGGCTCAGGTCATGATCTCGTAGTTTGTGAGCCCCGCGTTGGGCTCTGTGCTCATAGCTCAGAACCTGGAACCTGCTTCGGATTCTGTGTCTCCCTCTCTCTGCCTCTCCCTGGCTTGTGCATGCTCTTTCTCTCTCAAAAATAAATAAACATTTTAAAAAATAAAAAAAAAACACTTAAAAACAGGCAAATGATTTGACTAGTTGTTTCTCCAAATAAGATGTCTGAATAACCATTCAGCCTATGACTATCTGCTCGATTTCATTGGTCATAAGGAAAATGCAAACTAAAACCATAGTGAGGTGCGGCCTCATACTCACTAGAATAGCTAAAATCAAATGACACACAATTAAAAGGATTTGGTGAAGGTTTGGGGAAATTGAAACCTTAATACACTGCTGGTGGGAATGTGAAATGGCACTGTTCACTTTCAGAACAGTTTAGTAGTTTCTCAAAATGTTAAACATAGGGTTACCATATGACCCCATAATTTTGCTCTTGGGTATACACCCAAGAGAATTAAACCATATGCCCACACAGAGACTTTACCACGGACATTTTTAGCAGCATTGTTTATAACAGTCAAAAAGAGGGGAAGAAGATGAGTAGATGGAAAATAACCATACGAAGAAATAGTCAACATTAGCTCTTAGGGATGTGCAGATTAGAACCACAATGAGCTACTATTATACATCTATTAGAACTGTTGTAATTTTAAAAAATAGTGGCAGTACCAAATAGAGGGATGGATGGGGAGAATCTGGATCACTCATACATTGCTGAGGGGTATAGCCACTCCGGAAAACAATGTGACGGGCTCTTAAAAAAACAAACATGTGAGGGGCGCCTGGGGGACTCAGTCAGTTAAGCTCTCTTGATTTCAGCTCAAATCCTGATCTCAGGGTTCATGGGTTTGAGCTCCATGTAGGGCTCTGTGCTGACAGTGGGGAGCTTGCTTGAGATTCTCTTTCTCCCTCTCTTGTGTCTCTCCCTGCTCACAAACACATGCTCTCTCTCTCAAAATAAAAAAAAGAAAAAAAAAACCTTAAAAAAAAAAAAACGTGTTCATCCTATGACCTAGCAATTACCCTCTTGGGCATTTATCTGAAATAAATGAAGACCTCTGTTCAGTTACAAAATCTGTACATTTATGTTTATAGCAGCATTGTTCATATAAACACAAAACTGAAAAAAAAAAACCCCAAATGTTCAGTAACCTTAAGCAAACTCACATGTCTATACCATGGAAGACTACTCAGCAATAAAAAGTAACACCCTGTTGATGTCAGCCATGACCAAGATGAGTCTCCAGGGAATTATGCTGAGCATGAAAAGCCAATCCAAAGGCATGCAGACTGTATGATTCTGTTTTTTAAAGATTCTTAGAAGGAGCACATTATAGAGACGGAGAAGAGACTAGTGGTTAATGGGAGTCAGAGAGGGCCCGTGAGTAGAAGGGGCGTGGCTATAAAAGGTCAGCGAGGAACATGGTGCTGATAAAGTTCTGTGTCTCAGCTGTATCAGTACCAGTACTACTGTGATATTCTGCTATAATTTTTTTTAAGAGAGAGAGAGAGAAAGGGTACACACACTTGCAAGCAGGGGAGAAGCAGAGGGAGAGGGAGGGAGAGAGAGAAAGAATCTTAAGCAAGCTCCACACCCAGCACGGAGCCTGACTCAGGGCTCCATCTCACAGCCATGAGATCATGACCTGAATCAAAATCAAGAGTCAGTCACTTAACTGACCGAACCACCCAGGCGCCCCTGTGCTATGGTTTCAAAAGATATTACTACTAGAGGAAGCTGGATAAAGTGTGTGAGACATCTCTCCGTATTATTTCTTACAACTAAATGTGCATCTATAATTATATCAAAATAAAAGTGTTAATTTAAAATCCTGCAAAAACAAAATAAAGAATTTTCATATCCCCTTCGTCCAGATTCCCTGAATGTTAACATTTTAGTACATTGCCTTATAATCCAGATCTGCTCCTGGGGTGTGTGTACACACGTGTTTATCATATGTTGTCTCAAATGTTTGAGAGTTAAGTTGAAGAAATGTTGCCATTTCACTTACACATATTTCAGCATGTGTTTTCTAAAAAACAAGGATATTCTCTTATATAACCAGAGTACAAATTTCAAAACCAGGAAATTAACAACAACAATAACTAGCTACCTCAACATACTTTTTCAGATTCTTCCAATTGTCCCACTCGTGCCCTTTTCTTGGTCTGGGATTCAGTCTAGAATTCTGCATTCCATTTATTGGTCGAGTCTCTTTGATCTCCTTTACTCTGGAAGAGTTCTTCAGTATTTTTATTTCATGACCTCGCTGTTCTTGAAGAGAACACAGACTAGCCCTGTTTGGGATTGATGGCGCTTCCTTGTGATCAACTTCACGTCATGGGTTTGTTGGGAACGCTGCGGGAGTAATGCTGTGTTCTTTTCCGTCTATACCCTCAGGAAGATTTGCCCACTTGGTTAAGGAGGAGTCTGCCAACTTTTGTACTAGAGAGTTACCGTTTTCCCTTTTGAAAAAATGTGCATTTCTTGGGGGTAATACTTTGAAACCATGCAAATATCCAGGAAGTCCCATTTGAGAGATCAGAAGTGACTGGGTAGTTCCGAGAATTCTGGTGGGGGCATTTCAGGAGGAGGACATGGCGTGTGGGAAGTCCCTAAGGCTAAGGGTCTTGAGCTGTCGGAGAAGGAGAGAAAAATCCCATTCAAACATACAATTGGGTTCATGGACAAGATGAACTGGAGTGGTGGACGGCTACTACACCATGCAGAGCCTCTAAGCTATGCGGAGTATATTTTACATTTTAAACTGTAATACCAATGCAGTGGGAGAGCCTTCCAAGTGTTTACATAGAGGAGTGATATGACCAAAAGCGTGTTGCAGAGAGATCATTTGGACTGTGTCAGGAATAGACTGGAGGTAGGACAAGAGACTCCTATTTTATATCTAAGCCTTGTATCTATTTGCAATTAATTTTTGGCACATGGTACACTGTACATGTCCCATCCGGTATCATTTATGTTAGAATAATTAGACAATACAGATCAGTATTTTGAATTTCCTTCCAGGTTTTGTCAAGGTATGAGATTGCTTATATCTATGTATATATTTATATAGGCTATTTAAAAAGCCTGTAATCCCACAATGCAGAAAAACTATTATTAAAAACTGTGATGGATATCATTAGAAACACAAATGCCACTTAAAATTTTCCTTTGAAATGTTGTAATATATTTGATCCTTTTTGTAACCTTAGTATATTTATTCACTCAGTATATTTGAAATGTCTTGACAGATTATTAACTGTTCTTGTACAGTATAATTTTTATTTGCGCTACCGTATTCTTTGTATTGCTATACTGTAAATTATCTAGCCAATCCCAGAGGCCGATCTAAGATGGAGTGTCTGGGTTGAAGGAGGTCAACTGCTCTGCATAATGAAGTATCTCAGTATGTTGTCCCTTGGTGGCCCTGGACTAAAAGTATGGGCTAGTCCACTGAAAGCCAATCCACTGAATGGTCTACTTACCAAAAGTAGGGGCTGCAGATGTGACTATAAGAACAAATGAGAGGAGTCACTAGGTATGGGAGAAGCTCATTCTAGAAAATAATGGCATGATGAGCTAACAGCCAGTAGGGGTCTATGATGTGGAACACCAGTAGATTTTAGCAGACAGGGTACCTGGTATTGAATTTTAAGCTGTTTCTTGCCCCCCCCCCCACCAAATGCTCCAAACAGTTGAGTAAGAAATAACATTTTTGCAAAGAAGAAAAGGTGAGGGGGGGACTGGAGGCTCACATAATATAATTTCAGGAAGACACAGAAGGACAAGGCAAGAATGTTAAGCAAGACTTACACTTTGCCTGGATTTTGAAGCACAGACTTAATTATTCTCATCTAATTAGTAGAAATGGCCCCACACTATAAAAAAAATGCATTATATTATCTGTTTAGGGACAATGTACCATAGTGGTGAGATGCTTGAGTCTCAAATCGGAAGTGGCAGCTTTAGAATTTTGGTTTTACCACTTGCTTGCACATGCCTGTTTCCAAGAGTGCTTCCGTGTGTGTGAGCCTGGAGTGAACGGGACTCTCTAGCACCTTAGGCTCAAATAAGCTCATGCATATTAAGTACGTGGCAGCACAGCGCCTGGCCTGTCAGCCCCGAGGTATTGAGCTTATGCGATGAGGAGGAGGATGGAGAGGATGATGAAGCCCATGTTCAAAGCTTTTGATACATTTTGCCAAATTGCTCTCTGGAAGCTCTACAGTTCATATCAAATTGTATTCCCACTGTGGCATTTGAGAGATCATTTTCCCCCCTTCATTCTGGAAATTATAGTCTGTAAACCATCAATAATTTGGATTAAAAATCAGGGCTCTACGCAGGGACCAAACCTAGTCTTTGCGGGTCATTTGACTCAGCACTGAGGACATAAGCACATCAGACAACTTGGGCCCTGTCTTCCTGGAGCTTCTATTCTGGGAGTGTTCCTTTTTTTAAATTTTGTTTTAACGTTTTATTTATTTTTGAGACAGAGACAGAGCATGAGTGGGGGAGGGGCAGAAAGAGAGGAAGACAGAATCTGAAACAGGCTCCAGGCTCTGAGCTGTCAGCACGGAGCCCGACGCAGGGCTCAAACCCCAAACCGTGAGATCATGACCTGAGTAGAAGCTGGACGTTTAACCAACTGAGCCACCCAGGCGCCCCGGGTGTGTTCCTTTTTGGCTCATTGATTTATAAGGATGCCACGCCCCTTTCTGCGAACATGTAACCCTATCTTGTGATAAACCTTTTGTTTTGTTTATGGAGGATATGCTTTATAGAATTTTTGATTTCATGTAATTTTCAGCCAGCGGAAGCCTTGTGGCCCTGACGCTGCCTTATTTGAAGGAAAGCTGACATCTATTTACATGAGTGGGTCTTTTCACCAGGTTCTGTAAAGATGGCTTCTTAGCCAGTGAAATTTACACTCCCAGGGATAGGAAGAAATGCAACTGAGCTCTTCATGTTAAGCTGAGATTTATTTGTTAAGTACCATCCTGAACATGAGGGATCCGGTCACGGTTAGTCTTCCTATTAGTCTGAGAACACTCAAAACTTTCTTAAACCACCCGCCCCCAGAGAGCATCCTATTAAAAACCTATTACAGAATTTGGTCAATCCTTCCAACCAGTCTCCTCTTCAGAGACATCACTGCGTGCTTCCTTCTCTGTGCCACGGCAGCATGCTGCATCTGGCTTTACCATATTGCATTATGTCACAGACACGTGGCTGTCGGCTCTTCAAGGATATGATTTATGTGAAAATTCATCTTTGCATCACTAGCATTTACTACAGCTCCTAGGAGAGAATTGGGATATATTTACTGAGATATACTATCACATTGCTTTCATATTAGTTTGGTTTGGTCTTCTCTGCTAGAGTGGGAACAACTTCATGATAAGGATTGTATACTGTTGTTTTTTTTTTTTTGTACCTCCGCCCTTTTTCAGAGTTTCTGTCACACAGTTAGGTGCTAATAAATGCTGTGGTGTAGAATGACTAATGAAGGGAGCTGCGAATGAAGCCCCTTGACTAGAAAGATCTCGTTTGGGATCATGGATCCAAGTGAGCCCTAAAACGGTGACCAGTTAAACAGAATTATTTCTTGTGTCCTGGTACTTTCTTTCGGTCACTGAATAACTGTCCCATGAACCTATTTCAGATATTATTGACCTATTCCTCTATGTTAGGAGATGTTCTTTATTTTTAAATAGACGGGTATATACAGAGAGAGTAAGGTCAATGCGTTAATTACAACCAACTATTTTCATAGGCATGTGGATCCGTTTCTAAGTGCCTTTCTAAGTTTAATTTGTTTGGGACAGAATGGGAAAAAGCAGGGGAACAATTTCTAGGAGTTTCTTTTAGATGTAAATTTGGGATGGCGGACCATGGGGAGCCAAATGGCAATGGATACCTAGCAAGGAAGAGGTGATATTAGACAAGGAAGTACATGTTTAAAAATTTTAAACATTGGTGTCCACGGTTGATATGTATTCATGTCAGTTGATATAGAACATTTATTATAAATATGACAAGTCTCAGGTGAATGAGATTTTAAGACTGACATTTTATTCATTTACATTAAGAGCATGCCAGACACTTCTATGGTTCTCATAAATTAGCTCATTCTCGCCTTATAACCCCCTGAGGAGGAATATGCTTGGATTATAGATGGGAAGACTGGAGAGCAGGGGGGTGAAAGGGCTTGCCGGTTTCATGGTGGAGAGTGAAATGGGATTTGAATCAGCTGGTCTAGCTGCATAGACTGAACTGTTAGCTCAGATTCTATGGGTCATATGAATCAGATGGACAGAACAGTCAGAATTGAAGGTAGGGAGTTTCTGACAAACTCCAGGAAGACCTGGGTGGCTCAGTCGATTAAGCATCCGACTTTAGGTTTCAGCTCAGGTCATGATCTCACAGTTCATGGGTTCGAGCCCTGCGTCAGGCTCTGCACTGACAGCACAAAATTCTCTCTCTGCCCGTCCCTTGCTTGCTCTCCTCTCTCAAAAATAAATATATTTTTTAAAGTGCTTCCAACCATGCCTACCAGATGTGCGGTGGGGCCTCTTCTTGTTTGTTTGCTTTAATCAAAATGAACAAGGAAATTATGCGTATTCATTATACCTTTTAGCTCTCCTTCAGTGTCCAGTGTCAAAATATCTATTCCAATTTGTCCTAGGCAGGGAAATGAGCTTGCGTGGCTCACACAGTTGAACAGAACAAAGCAAAATCCAGTTCAGGTCAGGCTGGATGCAGGCACTCAAACTGACAAAAGTTACTTGCTTCTGTTTCTTCATCACTCAATTCTGTGTCTTCCCTGTTGATTCCATTTTCCAGACAACCTTTCTTTTTTATTTACAGCATGGTTGCCAGAACAAGCGGAGGCTAAATCCTTCCAAGGTCAAATCCAGTAGAGAAACATGAGCCCTTTCTCCCTATTATTTCTAGGGAAAGCCCCACTATTCACTTTCATTGATCGTAGGTCATGATCACTTTCAGGGGTCACTTTCATTTGGCTTAGATACCTGATGCCCGAATCTGATGTGCTCAGGACAAGTTAGGCCGTTTGATCCGGTTCTAGGGATTGATCATGCATGTTGAGAATGGAAAGTTGAAAAGATACCTTTTAAAATCCATAAATGGTTGGGGAAAATGGCGGGGGTGGGGGCCATAAACGCTAAGGAGGCAAGATGCAAATATTCATGGCAAATTCTGAATTTAAGTTCTGTGAAAAAGTAACCCTTTTTAAACTGTTTCATCCTGTATGATCAGTAGAATTTAATACCTGAACGTCCTACCTTAAATGAACAACATCTCGGTTTACAAAATTAATAAACTGCTGGATTAGTTTGAGGGCAGGTTGGAGAGATAATTTAACGAGATTCTTCAGTGTAATACTTGCAGATTGTTTTCCTCATCCTCCTGCAGCAGAAAATCTTAATAGGACTAAGGTTCTGATTATATGTCCAGTCGGAGGCAGTCCGTTCTCCATCAATTAAGATCGCCGGTGGATTACGGAGAAGAGACACAACGCTCCTCGGCAGGCAGGTGAAGCAATTTTCCACCTCGGTGGGCGAAAGCAGAAGGAAATATTTCTGATATATATGAAACTCATGACTAATATACATTTATCTGGACCAGGCTCTCTCTCTCTCCTCCCATTCAAAATCGTTGTATTTTAGTCTTTCTGACTTCCCTGTTTTGCATTTTTTTTGGTTCTTTAAAACTCACTCAGGAGGAATCTGATTATTCAGATACAAGTAAAGGGTGGGGTGAGGTCCACAAGATTCTTCTTTCTCTGTGTGAGTGAATTAGAGTGGGCGGGAGTGAGTGGAGAAAGGGGGGGGGTCTCCTCCGGAACAAGTGTGAAGGAAGGTGACTCTTCAGCTGGGGTGCCCAGTGACTCCGCTCATTTATGCTTGGGTGTTTTGTAACTCCCATTCGGGGGGTCTATCAGAGGAGAGGAACAGTGATTAGAATGGAGAAGAAGCCCAAATCAATCCCTTTAAAAGTAAAAAAGCTAAGGAGACCTAAGTTACTTACAGCAAAGCAATCTCGAGACAACTCGAGACACATTTCCCTGTATGATTACCTAATAATACAGGGGACCTAACGTTAGCAGAGAGGCCTGTTCCTAAAAAAAAAAAAGTGCAGGAAATCACATCTCTGCTCAACAGTCGGCGTTAACAGTGAGGTGGTGGCAAGAAGAGAGGAGCGTGGGGGAGTCGGCTATGATACTGAATCGCTTCATTTTGATTCATTAGTGATCTGTAGAACTCTGAGTAAGTTACTTGCCCCTAGGGATTACTGTTGCCTTCTGTAAAATGGGCATAATACAACTACACGCTTGTAAGAAAAGTTTAACAGACTAATGGAAGTAAAGTTTTGGTTCAGGAGCTAACCCATACTTGGTGCTTCTTAAACGTTTCCCATCATTGTTATTTGTTGACTGCATGTTCTGTGCCGGGACCGTGCTGAGAACTTTATTGGTATGATTTTGTGAAAACCTTCGATGTGGCAGGCATTATTAGTGTCTGCCTTTTTCAGATAAGGGACAGGAGGCTGGGAGAAAAATAAATTTTCTCAAGTCCTCCACCTTGTGAATTATAGAGCAGCCAGAATTAAACCCACATTTCTCTGGCTGCAGATCTTCTGAAATTTTTATATTAAAAAAAAAAACCTTGGAAATTCTGACTGTTTTGACTTGCATCCTGATCACTGTTGAATTCTTTCCTCTAATACTGGGTTTTTACCGTGACCTGGCAGACATGGCCAGAAATAAATTGTAGATGCTTTCTTAGGCTGTATGTATGAGTGGTTGTAAAAATGGATATAGGCCAAACCCAGGAATTACAGGTATTTTTGAAAAAACAAAACAAAACACCAAAACCTGAAAAATACCTGTTTTTTAAAAAAGTAAAATATAATTAGTTCAATATTACCAAGCATGAAATATTCTTAATCATTTGTGTTTAACACTTTATAAAGGGGGCAGGCAACAGTAGCGCTGGTTTAATTGAAGATCTAAGCCATGACTCAGTTCTGTCGGATCCTCCTCCCAGACTCTGTAGCTGCCAAAATCTGTTATGTCCAGGAGGGCACGAGGGAGAGGCAAGGAAGTGGCCCAAAGTACTTATTCTTAGACTTCTGCAAGCCACCGGCGTCTATGGTGGTTTTTATCGCTGTCCAACAAAGGACTACACGTGTAGTGGCTTAAAATAACATGTGTTCGGTTCCCAAAGTTTCTGTGAGTTAGGGGTCTCGGCAGGATGTGGCTGAGTCTCTGGAAGACTGCCTTCACCGCACCAGCCAGGGCCGAAGGCTCATCCAAAAGCTGGTCTGCGGGAGAATCCGCTTCCGAACCCACCCAAGAGGGCAGACTTCACTTTCTTGCAGCTGCGGGGCTGAGGGCTTCAGTTTCCTGTTGGTTTGTCTGCTGGAGGTCGTCCTGAGCTTCTAGATGCCTCTTAACACTCCTTGTTATTTGATGTTCTGTAACGCGGTTGCATGCTTGCTCAAAGCTGTTGGGGGAATGAAGATGTCTGGTAAGTTGATGCTAAGATTTTATGCAACCTTGTCAGATAATCACGTGGAAGGTTGGGTTGCTGCATTCTTTTATTTTTGTAGAAAAAAATTATTTTAGGCCTGCGAGATGGGAGGAGTCAAAAGTAGGAAGAGGCATAGAATGTAAATCAGCAGGATCTCATTACCCCAATTCTCCTAAGTGTGCAGTGAAATATTCTGAGTACCTTTTTTTTTTTAATGTTTGTTTATTTTTGAGAGATGGAGAGAGACAAAGAATGAGCAGGGGAGGGACAGAATGAGAGGGAAACACAGAATCTGAAACAGCTCCAGGCTCCAAGCTGTCAGCACAGAGCCCAACACAGGGCTCAAACTCAAGGACCTTGAGATCATGACCTGGGCCGAAGCTGGATGCTTAACTGACTGAGCCACCCAGGCCCCCGATATTCTGAGTATCTTTAAGTGTCTGATTTTTAAGACCCCCCCAGATCCAAGTCACATTGATTCAATAAATAAAGGGATTTATTTTTCAAATATTAAATCTCAAGCTGGAATAGCTTTTAGCTTGGCCAATTCAGGTTTTAATGATGCTGATAGAAGCCCAGATTTTTTTTTTTAATTTCTACCCTGTCCTCCTTGGCATGTCATCTTACCTCTCTCGGGATCACACAATGGCTGCAGTGGCTCCTGAGCGCACATTACCCTCCAGAAGCAGGAAAAAGGGCCTGTCTCTTCCTTATATCTCTCTTTATTTGAAGAGCCAAGAAACATATTCCTGAAGTTCGGACGGCATATTCTCACTGTATCTCCTTTGACAGAATTGGGTCCTAGACTACTTTCTAAGTGAATTAAGGGGGATGAAATTGCCATGATTTTCTCAAATGGATCAATCCTTAACCCTTGAGGCTGTGTGTGGGGTCTTCCTCTTGGAACACAAAATCATAGGGTTGAGGAGAAACAAAATTGGAGACCTTGGAGCAGGGAAGTGTGTGCGCCCATGTGCGCACATGTTGGGTGTATGTGAGTGTGTTCGTAGAAGAAGATGATCGTGTGCGTTAGGAAAACAGCAGTTGTGCACTCTACGTTTCATGCATGGAGGGGTCCTCTCCTCCCAAAAGGATTTTGGAGTCACTTAGTTCACACACACAGATTAGGTAACTGGTAAAAGTCCTCTCACAGGTACGAGCCTGAAACTCATTGAACGGAGATCTAAGAACATCACTCCCCTTACAGAATTTTGTGAGGCTTGAAGGTAAGGTGTGGAGCCCTGTGCCGCCCTAGAAGGGCCCAGTAAGTGGCGGTGACCGTGGACGGGGCACTGAGAGTCATCGTGATCATACTCCATCTCGAATGTTCTAACAGCCACACCCATCTGGAGACTAGGTCTGACTTTGCCCCAGTGGCGTGATTAAAAGAATGAGTTAAGAGTCACAGCCACTTTCTCGGTCACCCAGTGTGCGGATCTCTTCGTTGAATGCAAGTGGAGAGAATTTCTCCGACACGGTGGCATTTCTTCTCATCGAAGACTTTCCTAGAGCTTTTCCGAATCTCCGATATAGGTGTAACACAGACACGTTTGCTCAGGCACCGCGGTCGTTTTTTACTTTTATATGTACTATTTCTTCCTTGACAGTCTCATTCCCAAACCGAGTGCCACGGGCGATTGTGTGTTTATGGCGTCTCTACATCTTCCTTTCTCCCTCCCTTCTTGCCTGGAAAGATCATAAAACCTTTGACTGTGGTAGCTGGCTAAAGTTCTCTGAGAAGAAGTCTTTCATGGAGTTTAATTAAAGGCCCTGGGAGACTTTTATCTGGTTGGTGTCTGTCCAGGATCCTGGAGAGATTACATATGAAAGATTACAAAGCATTAAAAAAAATAAAAGCATAAAAACTTGCAAAGAGCTCCATCAGCCAGGAAGCAAACATTCAACAGGGACCGGAAACAGTGTCCCTTTCATGATCCAACCCTCTTGGCAAGTCAGAGAGGATGAGGGTCCGTGAGGGGAGGGGGTGTGACCTAACCGAGGCAGAGCTTGGGCGAGGAGGCCGGCAGGAAATCCACAAGAATGGGCCACGCTATTTTGTTGGGATTTTTCCAGTGTAAGTGACAAAAACCCAACCCCAAGAGGACTGAGAAATGGGAAAAAAGAATATGCATTGACTGTTATCAAGACCTAGACCCCCCCCCCCCAGCCATCTCTCCCATGGCCCCCTCCCTCACCACCCACTCTGGGTCTCTTCTCTGGCTGGCTTCCTTCTCAGGCAGGGTCTCCTGGAGGTGGTGACAGTGAACTTAAAACTGCTCAGGATTGGGGCACCTGGGTGGCTCAGTTGGTTAAGTGTCCGACTTTGGCTCAGGTCATGATCTCACAGTTGGTGGGTTTGAGACCTGCGCGGGGCTCTGCACCGACAGTGAGGAGCCTGTGTGGGATTCTCTTTCCCTCTCCCTCTGCCCCTCTCCTCTCTCTCAAAATAAATAAATAAATAAATAAATACTCGTGGATACTTGAGAAAGGGCAGAGGGGGACATCTCCAGAGGTCCTCATACCCTTCTGTTTTAGGTACTGATGTTAGTGACAAGTAGCACTGTGGCTCAGGGACCAAATCAATTGACTTCATGTTCTGGCTCTGTCATTAAGTAGCACTCAGAACTCTGGCAAGCCGCTCACTTCTGGGTCTCACGTAGAGATTCCTAAGTTTGGATATTTGCCAAGGACCAAGGATGTGCCTAGTCCCATAGAGCCCCTCCCATAGATCTTGTGCTTAAAGGCACAGGATACTGTGGCGCAAGAGAAGGAAAGTCCAGCCAAACATCAAGGGTCCCAGACACCAACTCGCCTGTGCTCCCCAGGGCCTCATTTGTATGGGGCCAGCCAGCCACTCATCTCTCCACGTGAGACCACCAAGATTAGCGCAAAGACTCCTCGGGGCGCCTGCGGGGGCTGAGTCGGTTAAGTGTGCGAGGTCAGCTCAGGTCATGATCTCGAGGTTCGTGGGTTCGAGCCCCACATTGGGCTCTGTGCTGACAACTCAGAGCCTGGAGCCTGCTTCAGATTCTGTGTCTCCCTTTCTCTCTGCCTCTCCCCCACTCATGCTCTGTCTCTCTCTCTCTCTCTCTCTCTCTGGAAAATAAATAAACATTAAAAAAAAATGAATCTTGGCTTGGGAAAGCTCAAGGCAAAGTTTCCAGGTGTTAGCCAAGCTGATTGAATGAGTTAGACTGATTTGGTCACAGAGCATCAGTAAGGAAACTGGCCCTCAAAGTGTCCTCTGGACTCTAACCAGTACTTCACAAAGCAAAGGCCACTACCCTTATTCTGGCCAAGATTCGCACCCACACACCCAGGCACCAGGAGAAGCAGCGCTTTCCCAGTCCAGCTGTGAGTCACTTGTATCCTTCACAGCTCAGTATTCTCATCAGGAAAATGTGGAAAATAACAGTAGGTATTTCCTAGGATTAAACATTTAAGTACCATATGAATTTTAGCACCTAAAAAGCGCTGTAATTTTTTTCTTAAAAGAAAATACATGTGATCTTAAATATTTCTAAATGCAGTGAGGACAGGAATGATTCATGTTATATGGACAGCCAGAATCGTCTTTTACAAACCGTTTTCTGGGAGGAGCAAACTTTTTCCTGCTGCTCCGCTCCATAATTTGGAGGAGAAGACGGTCAAATTCACCAGCGATGGAGTAGACTTGG
Source organism: Helogale parvula (assembly GCA_004023845.1). NCBI lineage: Eukaryota > Metazoa > Chordata > Mammalia > Carnivora > Herpestidae > Helogale > Helogale parvula. The sequence goes on from PJEM01013223.1 coordinate 34,333, forward strand.
TGGAATGCTAATTAAGTGACTTTTCTTTCTTTTTTAAAAAAATTTTTTTAAATGTTTTATTTATTTTTGAGAGAGAGAGAGAGAGAGAGACGGCATGAGCAGGGGAGGGTCAGAGAGAAAGGAACACACAGTATCTGAAGACAGACTCCAGGCTCTGAGCTGTCAGCACAGAGCCCAACGCAGGGCTCGAACCCACAACTGTGAGATCATGATCTGAGCTGAAGCTGGACGCTCAGCCGACTGAGCCCCCCAGGTGCCCAAGTGACATTTCTTATAAGGGGTCTCTTGGAAGCACACAATTCACTACCTCAGAAGTAAGGATTTAGCCCTAGAAGTCCTGCTCTGGCCATTTTCTTCGACGGGCAATACGTGTTTAAATAGGTTCTGTGTGTTATCATGCTCATTCTAAGTATTCATGTCTGAGGAGCGTATCGTATCCTCAATTATTTCCAGAACCGTAACTCTACAAGCAGAGCACCAGCAGCCTCCCCCCACCTCCCTCCCCATCTTCATTATTTTGCTAATTAGTCACTTCATCCTGTACTGTTCATAAATCTGATTCTGGCTGGAATATTCTGCCAACATTGGTCTAAAAGACAGTACTTGAAGCTTAGTTAGATGGTCACCAAGAAAATGTTTAGATTTTAACTGTTTTAAACTTAGCACCTGCGGGTTTATGGCCCTTTGGCCAGGGAGGCAGATGAGGAGCCACTCAAGGAAATGTCAAAGGGAAGGGCGGAGGAAGAGGCTACCTTCAAAACGGAAACAGTGGGGCACCTGTGTGGCTCCGTCAGTAAGTGTCCGACTCTTGATCTCGGCTCAGATCATGATCCCATGGTTACTGAGTTCGAGCCCCACATAGGGCTCTGTGCTGACAGCAAGGAGTTGCTGTCTGCTTGGGATTGTCTCTCTCTCGCTCTCTTTCTCTCTGTCAAATATATACATGAACACTTAAAAAATAAAAACAGCAACAACAACAAAAACCAGAGATTGGCAGCAGTTTTCAAGGTGTGAAGTGGTTTTTACACACACACACGCATGCACGTGCTAATGAAAGGTCCAAATCAGAAGAGCTTTCACCCATTCCTTTATATGGAATGCGATAGACTTACTAACTATTGCCAGTCTTCTTTAAAGGGCACTTGAGGAGCTGTCCATAGAATGTGCTTTGGGATTTAACTGTTTTCCAGGAGAGGAGATCTGCACCACGTGCTGAGTCAACAGAACTGGTAGCTATTACTCCCTTTTCCTCTAAATTACTTTTTCTATATTAATTTTTCCAATTCATTTATTTCTCTCAATAAAATTTTCCTTTGGCTTTTAAGATATGTTATCTCTGGGCACCTGAGCTGGGGTCATGACGCGGCTAGCAAAAGGATGAGCTGGAACATTCTGTCGTGTCCAGGTGCACTGGCTGAGTGTCAGATTCAGTGCTGATGGGTTGAGGTGGGAGAATGGGGAACTGTGGACACGTCCCGGGGTTTTGGGGATGTTATGAAAGACTCAGCGGGGCAGCGTGATTTGGAAAATGGGAAAAGTAGGGGAAGATCAGCTTAAAATAAAACCATGTTTCAGCAACTCTAAGATGCCACTTATTAAAATGTGCCACCTTCATTTCTGTGCCCCTAAGAAAGAAAAGAGTGGTGTCACGGACCTGATCTTGTTCAGTACTACATATGTTATATATATATATATATTCTTGAGCACTGTTTTAGGATTAAGTTAAATTACTTGGAGACAGTTTGATCCTTGGAAGTCTTGTTTTTAATATTTGGACCGAAGTAGCGTTTTGCTTAGGGCTAATTAATTATTTACATCTCCTGAATCAAGAGCCTTCTGATACCCTCCCAAAGAGCCCATAAATGAGGAGGATTTCCAGTCTGGCTCATAGAGCCCGCCCTGTGTCTGACCCCGTGTAAGTACTCGTTTCTCTTCCATCTAATCCTTCCAGATGGTTCTTACCTCAGCCTTTGGGGGTTTCTGGCATCAGTACTCTGGTGGGTGGGCACATGGGACGCTCCGCAGGTCCCTGGGATTCTCTCCGTGTGTATCTCTCTCCTCGCCAGTGTTCTGTCTTGGGAACTCTGGCCTGTTTTGTCTCCTCTCTGCTCAACTCAGGGAGCCCGTGGGCCTCCACCAAGCGCTCTCCCTTTTCTGTGGCCGGCAAACTCCCAATCTCATAAACCAGGGAAATCCTAGGGATTGCTTAATTTGCTACCTGTATTTTCAGGGAGTCCGTGTGCTGTGTGGCTGAAGTCCATGTCTTGCAGACTGTTGTTTCATACATTTGATCAGTTTATTTTTGTTCTGGGTATAGCTGTAGGTGGGATGGTCGGTCTGGTCCCTGTTACTCCATTTTAGCTAGAAGGAAAGTCCTTTTTCTTGAGGTTTGACTTTGCATAAATTACTTCATCTCTTGGAGTAGACATCTGGCACTTAAAAAAATTATTTTGGGCTATTTCTTCCCCCCGTAACTGCCCCTTGCTCACCTGATGGAACGGACCATTGCATCCCTGTTTTTTGTGACAAAATTTTGTGACTCAGGCTGGCTGGCCAGTATCACCCACGTCCGCAGTGGTTGGGGAAAAGATGGGTATAGATTATACACTACCCAAATCCTAGTCATTCTAGGAAAAATTGCTAACGTGTGTTTAAAAACCACTAATCTCATCTCTGGTGCCACCACAAAGACAATACTGTCATAGAGTTACTGGCGTTATCACCTAAGCACAAGGGGGGTAAGACAGCCTTATGGACTCAGCTGTGATAGGAGGCAGAACTTTCCATTTTTCCATTACGTGAACTAATACATATTTCTCTCTTACGATTCTGATGTTTTTGTCTTCCTCTTGTTGTAAATGAAGATTCCATCTCTTGAAACCAAAGGAATCCTGCTAATACATCCCTCTATGCTTTGTTTTTCACTTTTTAAAAACAGAATTTGTGGGGCACCTGGGTGGCTCAGTCAGTTGAGCAACTGACTTTGGCTCAGGTCATGATCTCACAGTTTGTGGGTTCAGGCCCTGCATCAGGCTTTGTGCTGACAGCTTGCTCAGAGCCTGGAGCTTGCTTTGGATTCTGTATCTCCTTCTCTCTCTGGCCCTACCCCATTCGTGCTCTGTCTCTGCCTCTCAATAATAAATACATGTAAAAAAATTATAAAAACAGAATTTGCCCATCTTTGTATATATAACATATCTATCGTGTGTTGATCTCTCTATCTCTTAGTGTTTTGAGGATCAAATGAAATTGCAGTCTGCTCTAGACAGTGTTTTCTCTTCTGATAACAGTTCTTTCTTTAGCTTTCTGTCATTTAGTTGATTTAGAACTGCCACCCTGACTCCCACCCGGCAGTCACGAGTTGGTCTTGTGATACAGGCCCCCGGGTACATTCCATCCCTCAGCCAAACTGATTGGTTCATGGATGAATGGACATCTGGTGCAGGATTGGCCCAGTGAGACCCTATGCCCAGGAATGTTGCTGTAATTGTTAAGAACTCCTTTGGGAGTACTGCTAGTGAACATAAAAAAGTTTCTTTAAGTCTCTGTTGGAGAGGATCTGCCTATGAGAGATTCCAACCCGAAGAAGGAAGACAAAAAAACAGAACAGTAGAAAGAGAGAAAGCAAAATACCACATCAGTCATTAAGTCTCCTCAGTTCACTTACGCATTTTAAAATTCTATAAGCTAATAAATTATTTTTTTCTTAAACTGATTTGAGTTGTGTTTTTTATCACTTATACCTTCCATGGCATGGTGGTGGTGGTGATGGTAGTGATTATGGTGATGATGATAGTGGTGGTGGTGATGGTGATGGTGATGATGGTGGTGGTGATGATGGTGATCATGGTGATGATGGTGATGATGATAGTGGTGGTGATGGTGATGATGATGGTGGTGATGATGATGATCATGATTGCAGTTACTACTATTATTATGCTGTCATGACTCTTATTATTCTGCTATGACCTCCCTGGAAATGTGGGCAGCACAGGTGGGGAACTAGCTCGTTTTCCTGCACCACACTTCTCTACCCCCTGCACGACAAGCCGGCCGTGTCCTACATCAGCATGCCTCCAGCAACGCGATTTCAGACCTCTGCATGTACAGTGGGCAAAAGAAAATTTGCACGCTTCCATTCCAAAGGCGCTTTCCTACATCCCACCAACTCAGCCTCTTGCCAATACCTCTTCCCAATGTTTAGGCTTGACTCATCACTACACTAGCCAGTGGCAAAGCTCTTCAGATAAGGCACTAGAGTCCCAGCTGCCTTAAAGATTTCTTAATGAAGCCTTGGGATGAGTAAAATATCACATCTTCCATCACCTTGTTATAGGATGTCGGGGATTACTTGTTCTTTGAAAATAGTCATCACTCTTTAACGACAACTTGTTAACACTTAGATTATCATTTTGTGTCCTGGCAAGTAACCGTGCTGGCAAGCTACAGAGGGAACTTTGGTATTAAAGACACAGAACAGCCCTCCTGTCTGTGGTGGATAACCTGTTTGCATTTGGTTCACGTAAAACACCCCCCAAAGCAACAAAGTCTCTCCATTTGGCTCCCGAGATGTCCGGGATGCTCTTATTCTCCAGAGTGGTTTTGGTCCTCAAACTGGGGAAGTGCCTGGTTTCTAGTTTTACAGCGTGCTGAAATTGGGGCCATGATGTATACTGAAAATAAATATTAAAACGATACGTGGCCTCGCTACTCTCCGTGTGTTGCACAGACTGGCAGGAGCAGCAAGCAGCTGGCTGGAAACGGGGACTCTCGGTCCTGAGCCCAGGTTTGTGGACTGATTGCCGGGAAATTTGAAGGCACTTTCAAGGGTCAATGGCGAGCATTTGTTCCCAAACTTAGCTGAGCATGACAAACACCTGAAGAGCTCATTTAAAAATATATTGCTGGGATCCATTTCTGAAGTCAGGCAGGTTTGCAAGGCCTCCCACCATCAGATGGCGACCACAGTCTACACCCACTCAACCCCCACTCAATTTCTGCTTGAGCCCCGACCCCTAAGGCACCTGACTGACTGACATCAGGAGTGACTTGCCTTCTTATGCTAAAAATATGTGAATTGTACCTTATGAAAAAACTTATTATAGGAGTTTCTTCTTTTGTGATTATAGGAGCAAATGTTACATTTTTCGAGAAACCTGTTTTCTTCCCCTCCAGACAACAGACTATTGATGCCTGCTCACAAAAGAACTCACTCTTGCCTTTGCTGTGCTAAAAACATCGCCTTGTATTTGAATGCTAAAGATCCCTTCCTTCCCCAGGTGATAAGCATCTAGTCACCTACTTCAGTCACTATTGGTAAAGATTACCCATGAGTCTTCCACCAATCTATGTTCTGGGAAACCTTTACATGCCAAAGAATTTGTCATCAGAAATCATTGTCTAAGGCAATTGCCACTTCTGTTTTGTACCCCATACATTTTTTCAATAAATAAGGCTGACTCTCAGGTCAGTGCAGAGATGCCTGCCTGGTGAGCAGAAAGAAGCCGAGGCGCTCTCGCTCCCTTTCGCCGACACTGCTCTCCTTCAGGGTCCCCTGGATCTGCTGAGCTGGACTCCAGCAATATATATATTCCCAAAGCTTGTTAAAAATTATAGCTGCATGGCCCCAACCCTGAAGATGTTTTTGTTTTTTTTTCCACTGGGTTAGGGAGGGTTTCAGGTATTTGAATTATTAACAAGCCCCTCGAGTAACTTAGATGCATATGGTTAAGAACCACTGTGGAACCAATGATCTGGTAACCATGGAATATGCAGACAACTCTAGCCACAGAAACAGAAAGAGAAATTGAAACAATTTCCGTCCCTGAGTTAAGACCACTTATGTCGGAAGTGCGTGTGTTTGTGTGTCTGCGTACGTGCGTGTTTGTACGTATCTACGTGTATATAATCAGAGTCGCGTTGTGCATACACATTAGTACATGGTCTATTTTGATTTATGCACATGTGTTTGACACAATGAAGTGACAGATTTCTAGAACCTAAGCTAGGCTTCTAATAGCACCATGGGGACTAGGTTGGCCCAACTTCTAGCTGCTTCTTCCTTCTCTGGTTCAGCTGACAGCATCACTCTTAACCCTGCTGAAGATCCTCGGCACATCTCCATTAATGAACAGGCTGGATGGTGGCGAAGGCCTTGGCTAGAGCCAGATTGTCCCCGCTTGAATCCTGTTACTTCTGCTTTCCAGCTGTGTGACCTTGAGCTGTTGGCTTACCTCCACAGCCTCAGCTGACTTATTTGTAAAATTGGAAAAATTTCCAGTTGTCAGGTCATTCCTAATTGTCATAAACTTGATGCAGTGCTTAAAATCACTTGGTAGAGTATCAAATGCATTAGCTACTATTGCTGCTCTGTTGTTATTTGTAAGGACTAATGGCTAAATAGAAATAGAACATAGAGTTAAAGACAGATGTATGTATTATATGTGTATGATGTGTATGTGTATAAATTAAGCATATCTATGTATGGTGGTATATTTACGTATGTATATTATTTATAAAATTATATTAAACTTAAGTGAAAATTTTAAAATGACTTCCCTCTAAGCTAGCACTAGTGATCCATTTTTTATTTTTATTTTTGATATAAAAGAAATGAATTTTAGTTATCCTTGTAAGTCTGATGAAAGTTTTGGGCCTTTACACATGAAAAACTTACATCGGTTCACTCACATGTGTCCAGTGCAAATGTGGTGTATATGACAGGGCAGGTTGCCCGTGGTGGGGGACGTGAAATGCACAGATCCCAGATTAAGAACTGCACTTGACCTCTGAGCTCCTTAAAGGTGGGAACTGTCATTGATATTTCTCCCTCTGGTCCCTGATACACTGTCTGGCACAGGGGAGGTGCCCCATAACTGGCTATTTGGGTCATTTACATTTTTGATTACTAGCAATTGCTTCTTGACTTCCAGTTCTGCTGGAAAAGAGTCAGATGTCAATAAAGCAGCGAGTTATTACAGGTCTTAGATGTTTCCCAGAAAACACGTCCTTCAACAGTGCTTCTCAAACTTCTGTGTCTACAAGGATCCCCTGGAATTCTTGTGAAACGCAGATTCTGATTCACTGGTTCTGAAGGTGGAAGGAGTGAGATCTTGTGTTTCTAGAAAGCTCCCAGGAAATGCTGATCACCAAGCCCTGAGGCAGAAACTACGAAAGACACAGCGGGGCATGATGGGAAGGAGAGAGGACCCTCAGTCTCCTCTCAGCTCCTCGGTTACTAACTTTGTAGCCTCAGGCAGATTCATTCTTTCAGTGCATATATGCTGGGCATTTACTGTCTTGTATAATATTGCAGGAACTGAGGATTAAGTGGACAAGGCTGCCATTGTTCTATTCCTATGAAGTCTAGTCGTCTAAAGACCCACATGTTAATTACTATTCTAGACTCTTTCCCTAAGGGCTTGTTGGGGATGAAACCAATTTATGTCAATAACCACCCAACACAATGCCTAGCATGGAGTGGGTGTTAAGTGTATTGTTCCTTTTGAGGACAGGAACTCAGTCACTCTCCTACTCTTTCTGAATGCAGGCTCTTCAGTAGTGGCCTTGATGTTGGCAATCTGATAACCAGCTGGGAATCAGTGATGGGGAGTAAATCAAGGTTCGTGAATAATTCATGAGGTTAATATTGTAAGGTGTAATGAGAACCTGACTATATATAATTTAAAGAGACTTAGTGACTTTTTGGAATAAATTCTTGGTCATGAATCAAAAGCTATGATCTCTAATCTTTAGTTTTTCACGGGAGCTTTTTGAAATTCTAGACGGCTCTCGGTAACTTACATTCCCCTTCCTATAAAATTAGGTTGTGTGGAATTAACTCATGTAGACATTGACTATTAAAACACTTAATATTTCAATTCAACAACTATTTATTGAGCATCTACAAGGCTCTCTTCCCTAGTGGGGACACGAGAAA